>VYZP01055528.1:392-34497 GCA_013400635.1 Hypocryptadius cinnamomeus
AAGCAACCTACATTTTACCAAAATGTATTTTAAAGAATTTTGATGAAATTTACTTAAGGAGTCCTAGGACAGCTTGGTTTTATTTGCCATATTTATTACATTCAGTATGCATTGAAAAAAAAAATGATCTTGCTGCAATGATGTCAGTTCCTGGCAGTGTAAAGATGCATGTGATAGGTCTGATCAATGCATCAGCTTTAGCATTTGCATATCACTCTAGCTGAAAAAGAGGGAGGTAAGGGAGAAATCCTTCTTTGAAAAATCTTCAGGGGTATTTTGCAAAGCTGACAAGGAGAGTTCTGAAAATTCTCACAATGTTTGAAGTTTTACACGTATGTTTGAAGTTTTACACATGTTCTTATTCAGGGAACTGTTTTGGGTTTTTCCTTCCTTGAAAGGCCATCACTAGGAATAGTTGTCCATATACTGCAGTTAAGGGAAAAAATTCTTTAGGTATTCTCACAGGAATTTAGATAAATATTGCATCTTTCAAAATATGTGGGGTTTAAACTAATATTTCATTCAAAAAAAAGTGGGGTTTTTTTTCTTCTTTTTTTTCTTAAAGCCTCTGCCTCCTTGTCATGACTCTAAGGAATCTATGCAGGTGTATAAACAGCACTGCAAAATAGCAGAAGAGTACCACGAGGTCAAGAAAGAAATTGCTCTGCTGGAAGAAAGAAAGTGAGTAACTTTCCCAAAGGATTTACTGTCCTGTATTCTCTTTGTAAAACCCTGTTTGAAACATGAAAGTTTAACTTTGTATTTTCTGACCTTCTATAGATATATGCTTATATATGTATATACTTATTTATACATATATTATAACTGTGGCCTTCCAGTATCTGAAGGAAGGCTAGAAGAAGGATGGAGAGAGATTATTTATAAGGGCCTGGAGTGACAGGACGAGGGGAATGGCTTCAAACTGACAGATGGCAGGGATAGATTGGATATTGGGAAGAAATTCCTCCCTCTGAGGGTGGTGAAGCCCTGGCACAGGTTGCCCAGAAAAGCTGTGGCTGTGCCTTCCCTGGAAGTGTTCAAGGTCAGGTTGGACAGGGCTTGGAGCAACCTGGCCTAGTGGAAGGTGTCCCCTGCCTGTAGCATGGGGTTGGGACTGGATTGTCTTGGGGGTCCCTTCTAACCCAAGCCATCCTAGGATCCTATGATTTCATGCCTCTGCCTGATGGTCACAGTAGAGCACAAGTTTGCCATTGCTCTGCAGGATCAACTGAGGCCACTAAGGGCTGTCACAGTTCAGCTTTGTGGGTGTCCCTTAAAAGCTTCACTGACAGCCTCCAGGTCACATAACAATACAGTTCATCTGGTGTAGGTTCCTTTTCAATTTTAGCTTTTTCAATAAACATTGCACGCTTTAATGAAGAACAAAATGGACCTTCATTTAGGCTTAGAATACTTGGCAATATTAGTAAACATGTTACTGTGAGCTGCTTTGTTTTTGTGTACACTGGTTCAATATAGATTGGCATTTCAGGTGTTCATACCCAAAGTGAATAAGCTGGAGGCTTTTTTTCTTGTCTGTGGCCTGTACTCATAGCCCTGTCATCTTTTGCCTGACTATTACATGGCAAAGTGCACTCTGTGGCTGTCAGTCCTTTTCCACAAGAAAAGGAAAAATAAATGAAATTTCCTGAAAAAGAAGTTCAGAGAAAGGAAAGAAGGTGAATAGTGCAATCTCTGCCCAGCTGACACTGCAGTTCAGCCAAGTTTGCATCCATGGGAATCTTCAGCTGCAGAAGGAAGAGGGAAACTTGAAATCCTGTAGTCTTACAAGACAGCCAAAGAACTCCCTGAATCCAAACTATGCAGGGTAAGAAAGTGAGATGTCTTCATCTGGGTTGATGGCTATAGGCATAATATAGGTACTTTTTGCCTAAAGTGTCAAAGCTAATTGAAGTTTCCCACTGCAAATCCCCTTCCACTGAAGGATCAGTGTGGCACTCAGAGGCTGACAGACTGGAACAAAAGCTAAAAAAGATTATGTCCAATGTCATGGGAAAATGCATTTTGCATTTGATTCATATTTGCAGCGTTTGCATTTGATTCACCATTAATTGAACTTGGCCAATCAAAAGTAATTAGTATTTTTAAAGAGATTAGAAGATAAGTAATTTTTTTAAATTTTCAGTGATTTTCAAATTTGGTTGTCTGATAGAAGATGCTTACATATGTATTTACCAATCAATCCAGTGGAAACCATGTGTCTTTGTCTACTCTGAAAATCCAAGAGCAATATAAAATATTAAATGATTATTTAAGTGCTTGACTTTAGTTGTATAAACACCAAAGCTACCTTCAATCATTTTGGTTTTATAGTCTACTAATATAAATCCATTATTATTGTTATTGGCACAACCCTAAATCAGTTATGCCTATTTATGAAGCATGCTTGGAGACCATGAAAATGAGACATTCACATATATTTCTGCACTTTCTGGGATAAAAAAAAATTTGCTGTTTGAATGCAATTTTTTTATCTATAAGTCTGTGGTACTAGCTAAATTAGAAATGGTTTGCTTCTTGAGAATGGCAGGTACATGCACAAGTTCATTTACCTGAACTCACAATTATCCTAATCAACCTCTGAGCCCAGAGGTCAGCCTCTCAGTTGTGCTTATCTTGGATGAATTAAAGGGCTTCAGGCTGGCATTTTCCTTCATTCCACCAGTGGATGTCAACAGTGGAACAATGTCAGGAAGCTTCCACCACTGCTGTCTTTGCTGAACCTGTTCTGGGAATTCCATGCCCCTGTAAACATATGTTATGAGTGGCTGTATAAGGCAACAAATGGAATTATATTATTGAGACCCCTATGTACTTTCTAATTACATATTTGTAGCCTTATGTTCACATGCTGTATATAGCAGTGAAATGCCTAAACATGACAAATGTCAGGGCAGCACCTTTCACACCTCCCATGTGTCTTAATCTGAAAAAGTGATCCTACAGCACTGAGATCAAAGATGTTTAATTTCCTACAAGCTGCTTCACTGTGGTTGCGTGATTTTGAGGTTTAACAAGCTGCAAGTGCAAATTGAAGATATTTTTTCTCCAGATGTGGATTGTTTATGACTCTTTCCTCTAAGTAGATTATCCATTTTGTAATATTTTGGAGTGGGTCTCATGCCTTCCCCCATTGTGTATCTTTCTTTTCTGCAGCAGTCTGTTTTTATTAAACCCTACAGAAACTAATTGGGACCTCTTTACCACATGGTTTGGCTGAAATTGAAAGGTGGATTAGAAAGTTATTAGGACACATGTAACTTTATATACATGTAAGCAAACAAACCTGAACATGACAGCCTTGATTTTTATCTAAAACTAGATAGAAAGGGAGTATAAGTGTGGAGGCAAAGGAATAAGTGAGATGTAAAAGGGAGTTTTGCTCTCCTGTTCACTGATTTATGTCTAAAAACATTCTCAGCACTTACAGTAAAACAGTCAAAAGTAGTTTAGGGATTAGCATATGCTGAATGAAGAGTGGATTATAATGGCTGGGTTGGCATCCATGTTTTGCATTGTGTGTGTACATATAAGTATATACATATATAGATCTATAAAAATACATGTGTATATTCTTATATTTGTATATACTTATATCTGCACCTTATAATTGTGGCCTTTCCCTACCTGAAAGGAGCCTGCAAGAAAGATGGAGAGAGACTATTTACAAGGGCATGTAGAGATAGGACAAGGCAAAATGGTTTTAAACTTATAGAGAGGAGGTTAGGATTGGATATTAAGGAGAAATTCTCCCCTGTGAGGATATTGGGGCACTGGAAATGGTTGCCCAGACAGCCCTGGCTGCCCCAATGAGTATTCCATTTTTAAAAGGGAAGAATGCTTTCACTTGTCTAAAAAGCCTGATGAGATGCACAACCTTTTAGCCTCAAAACCAATTACAATCAAATTGAAAACATGGAGTTTGCAATTTTCTAAAATTTGCCCCTGCTGTGGGTGTCTTCTTCTACATTTTAATTTGAATGTATGGAAATTAAGATTCCCAATTGTCTACTACACCTACTATCTATTGTCTATTTCTCTTAAATACTATTTTGATAAAATGGACAATGATCAAGTTGCATCCCTTGTAATGGGAACAAACAGCTTTTATAGTGTTTTTCGGTGTACATTTTTACCAAAGGCAATCACAAATGCTGTTGGATGGTATCCTTGCCAGTGCTCCCAACTTCTCTCCACAGATCAATTCACCTGTGTCATTCCAATGACAAACCTGGCACTTTCTGTACCTGTGGTGCCTGCTGATAGCACATACAGGATGCTGAAGGCTATGACTGACAGAAAAAAAGCAGAAAATGGATTGAGCAAATATTTTTTATTTGTTGGCTAGGAGGAAGAAATAATGTTAACTTGACAAATATCTGTACAGGTATTAGAGCTTTTTAGCAAAAAAAAAAAAAAGGAATAGAGTTAATTCTATTTTAAGTAATTTTTGTTCCAACCTCCAAAGTTCAATGTACTTACTTTCATACATGAAACAACATATACAAGTACATTTTTATATTATTTTATAAGACATAGAAAGTTGTAAAAACATTACTTTAACAGTAGTGAAAAACATTGAATCTTTTTCAACTTTTCAAAAGCTTTTGCTGCTGCTTGATGTGCAATGTGAGCATCGAGTACGGCCAAAGTAAAAAGGCAATGAAGCGAAATGACAAGCGTTGCTTTTCATCAGGGTGAGAACAAACTTACTTGTTCTCTTTTGTGCAATATAGATGGCAAGAGAATGTACTAGGCTGGCAGTGGGAAAGAAGATGACAAGTATTCCACAGGAAAATGGGAAATGTGAGAGAGAAAAAGAGGTTGTAGTATCAAAAAAGGGAAAATCAAAGGACAAAGCAAAAAAAGATGGGGAAAGAAGTTACTCAAGAATAAAAAAGGAAGCAAGAATTTGAAAGAACATTGGGTAGATTTTTTTGCTAATTTAATCATAGCTTTGTTTGTTGTCTTCACTCACACTTTTCACATTTATGCCAGCAATATGCAGTACAAGGGGAAAAAACCACTCTGGAATGGGAGACATGATTGAAAATAAAGAAAAGGGTGTGGAAGCGAGAACACACCACATTTAGGGCACAGAATGTAATTTAATTTATGTTCCAGAAACACACACGTATTTCCATAACAGATGGTTTTGGGTATCTAACTTTGGGTGAAAGGGATGAGATGGCTGGTTATTTTGAGCACTTGTTATATTGCTATTACTAGATAATGACCCTGGATTATGTAGTTAAATATTAGAGTTGCCATGGTTGCTAGCTGTATCTTATATTCTTAGCACTGGATGGTTATCTCCTTTTCCTCCCCCAGACAATTCTAATATAACTCTACAGAAAATATCATTTGAGCACCACCTGGTTTAGGATCACTCGTTCTCTTGGCCATGGATATGATTTCTTTTCCTTCTTTTACATGTTAGAGTAGACACAGAATCATAGAATTGTCAAGATTGGAGAAGACCTTTAGGATTATAATGTCCAACCACCAACCCAGCACCAACCCAGCACCACCTCCCTGTTCACCATTAAATTGTGTCCTCCACTGCCACCTCCACATGTTTTTTTTAACTGCTCCAGGGATGGTGACTCAACCACTTCCCTGGGCAGCACATCCCAGTACTTTACAAACCTTTCAATTAAAAAGTTTTTCTTGATATCTAATCTGAACCTCCCCTGGCGCAACTTTAGGCCATTTCCTCTCTCCCTGTCCCTTGTTCTCTGGGAGCAGAGCCCAACCCCCACCTGGCTGCACCCTCCTGTCAGGGAGTTGTGGAGAGTGAAAGGGTCCCCCCTGAGCCTCCTTTTCTCCAGGCTGAGCTCCCCCAGCTCCTTCAGCAGCTCCTGGTGCTCCAGACCCTTCCCCAGCTCTGTTCCCTTCTCTGGACACACTCCAGCACTTCAGTGCCTCTCTGGTAGTGAGAGGACCAGAACTGGACTCAGGACTCGAGGTGTGGCCTCAGCCGTGCCCAGCACAGTGGAACAGTCACTGTCCTGGTCCTGCTGGACACGCTACTGATGGTAAAATCCAGCAACCCAGTGCCCCTCTTGGCAAATGACATGCAGTGGAGATGACTGCTTAATTTTGTGGGAGCCTTTCATATGTTTTAGCTTGCTCTCATGACCATAGGACTGTTTCTATGCTTTTTAGTCCAGAGGATTTCTCAGGTACACTGTTTCTTGAGTGTCTTTCCCAACACTGTGAAGACAAGCAGTTTTCAGACTTCTAGGTACTTCAGAAAAAGATTGGTGTAAACCTTAAAGGCAACATTTTAACTCAATAATTTTCCCATTCTAGACCTGTTTTTTCATCATCTCACGTGTATGCAAAATATATGCTACTTGCCAAATACTAGAAATTAAATTGCAGCTTTTCTAATACAAAGAGAGATCTCCTCTTCTAGAGGAAGTGTCCTTGCCTTTGGAAGGTCCTTTCCAACTCAAACTGTTCTGTCATTCTATGACCTTTTATGTGTTGGCATCTGAGACACATTTTCATTAACATTAAAGCAGACGTTAATGTCTTTAATGGTGTTGTTTTTTTAATTAATTAGTAGACTTAAGCAAGGACAATCTCCTCAAGACAGCAGTTACCTTGCAGGGTGTCATAATTCCCCCTGATAGGAAATCCATGCCAAATGTAGGAAGAGAAAATGACCTTTTGGCCACCAGTACACACTACTTGTTGGAGAAGATACTGTACTGCCACAGACACATGATCCTGAATACCTTGTTCACAATGGGGAAAAGGCAAATCTGAGTCTTTTTGTTCTGGAAACTATTGTCCTTGTGTGCAGTCCATCTCTAAATACACTTATCTCCAGACAGAATTATCTGCTTAGTCTGTCACTTTTCTTTGTATTTATTACTTGTGAATATGAGTGTTGAGGAGCTCTGTTCTCTGCATGTTTAGTCATTAAGGCCAGAACAAGAGAAATAACCTCCCTAAGACAGTGCCATGTTTTTCTCCTGCTTGTGGTTTATGGGTTTATGATGCAAATCACTAATGTTGCCTCCCAAACCCCTCCCCAAAAAAGAACACTTCAAGTACACGTTACAGATTGTCTCAAAGCTTTGAGTACCTCAGCACTAGTTTGGAAAATACCTTATCAATACTGTTAATATTTAAACTTGGGGTAACCATTAACAGAAAACACAGATCACACAGTGCTACATCTATTTATTAAGCATCCACAACAAGGTCTAGATGGTGCAAGAGCTTAGCATGGTGTTCTTTAACCTCTGAAAGCCAAGTTCAAATCTTGGATTAGATCAGATGTAAATGTTAGTTACTGTCCTCATCCTTTTGTGAGCTTCATAAACTACACCATTCATAACATTTAGCAATTCCCTGGTACTCTAATTTTAGATCTGTGGCAGGCTGACAGTATTAGCCTGAAACATCACCCTATCCCGTAAACAGGTGTTGATCCTGATGGGAAAGGACTAAGTAGGTTCTGCTGACTCAGAAGTGGGCAATTTTACTACCTCAGTGCAAGGGAACTGCTTTCTGTGAGGGAGGTCCAAGAGTGTGGACTACACCAATGAGCGTATTTTGATTTTAATGCATTTATAGTTGTTTGATAGCAAATCCAAATCCTGGGGAGAGGGGAGGGAAGTTAGCTGTGCTGCTTGAATATTACTGGAGAGGGGCATGAAAGCCAAGCCTGCAGAGAATGTCATCAAATCAGAACTGACCTTCATTACTAGAGCTGTCTGAGTTTGCATGTTATCTGTCTGTGCCTCTCCTGGCTCAAGTCCAGGATAGTCAGTACCATTCCTTTTCAAGTACTGGAAGTTCCCAAAGAAAAAGTTTACCTGCTTTTAAGATGCTGATTACCTAGTAGTGTGTTCACTGCATCTCCCTTTCAAAAAGCTCATGAGTGTAAGAAAAGTAAGGAATAACACTTCTGATTTAACAGTCTGTAATTTGAAAGAGTTTAATTTAGCCCTTCAGTCCAACATTGCCCCAGAGAATAATTGCAAAAAATATTGCAGAAGTTATTTGGTCTCCAGAGATAAAAGTCTTCCAGAGGAAGTCCAGGGAGAAACAAAACTAAAAACAAACAAACAATAAACCAAAAAAAACCCCAAACATCTGGAGCTGTAAAAACTCATTGTCCCTGAATGTATTTCTCACATGAAATCACTCCTCCATGGCCTCAGGTCCATGAATAGGAGCTGTCTAGCAAGATGGTCTCGACTTCTGTGAAAACTGGTTGATCTAGAATGGCCCAGCCACAGAGAAATGAACCTGTTAGTGGCTTGCTGTGTTTAAAACTTGTACAGCTGTATTGTGTTAAATGTAAACAGAATTCTACTGAGCAAAAATACCCTCTTGATGTTTCCTCTCAAAGGCCTGGTTGAATGCACCTGTCACCTGGTGAAAGGAAAAAAGAAGAGGCTTTGCTGCAGCATAGCTGCTCTGCCTTACCTCAGTAATATAAAACAAAGCTATCACATAGGAGAATACCTATATGCTGCCTCTTTGGCTGATTTAAAAATTCTGTAACAGCTGCTAAATCTTCTCTTTTGTTTTTTTGTTTTTTGGGTTTTTTTAATCTGTGGGAAGCACAGCTGGTAGAAATGGCTGTACCAAGGGTCTGTTCTAACTTGTGACTCCTTGAACTGCAGTAACTGTGACTGTAAACAGTCAACTAAACCATGGGCAAACTCTGCTATCACTGAAAGCTGCAGTAAAGAGGAAGGTTAACTTGATCCTAAATGAAGGCCACACAGAAGTGTTTTTCAAAAGCCAGACTTACAGTTTTGCTGCTCTACTTGGTAGCTTTTCAGCTACGAGTAACACAAGTGATCAGCAAAACAGAAATGTTATCTTTTCATGAATACTCTGACCTGTAGGAATAAAATTGCAGATCTCTAGGAATTTCCTGTCTGAAAGCACTGGTCTAGCCTGACAAGTGGGCTCCTTTAAGGACTGCAGTGAAATCTATCCACTATGAAGGCATTAGCAACTTCCCGCTGATGATCTACAAGCACTGTTTTGACATGACTGAGAAATAAAGTCACAGGGCTATGAACAGTTAAAAGATTAACTAATCTCTGAGATAGACTGATCAAAAGAACCTTTTAGAAGAGACTTCCTGTAATGAGTGAATTTGTGACTTAAAGGGAAAAAGAAACCCAGAGGCCAGGCTAGCCTGGTGGGTGACTAAGGGGAGAGCAATTAGATACTCTGTGAGTTACTCATGTCTTCAGTGTGTTTTAAGACCTCTTTTATCTTAACTTGTGCTGAGGTAATTTCAGTTCATACTATACAGGAAACTCCAGCTCCTGGCCAGTTCTGGGAATACAGGGCACTGTGTGACTCCATCCAGAAGAAGTCACAGCTTAAATCCTCTTGTGTCTGTACTTAAGAGGACCAGGAGGGGTCAGGTTTGCAGCTCTTCCTCAGCAATAGGGCTAAGATCTGAGTTATACAAACATTATATGTAGCTCAGATTCAGTGCCTACTACTTACTGGATTTGTTTGTAGTAGAGAAAAGGAAACCAGGCACACTTCACAGAACTTACTGATAAATCTAACCAACCAAACAAAAGCACATCGCTGTCTTTCAGTGATACCTGGTATCAAGAGAAAAATAAATTGTTATTCTTCTGGAAAAGTATTAGCAAGTCATCTCTAGGAACTTGATTCTCCGCCATACAATCATGCAATCATATAATCAATAGAATAGTTTTGATTGGAAGGGACCTTAAAATTCATCCAGTTCCAATCCCCTGCCATGGGCAGGGACACCTTGCACTAGACCACGTTGCTCCAAGCCACATCCAACCTGGCCTTGAACACTTCCAGGGATGGGGCAGCCACAGGTTTTCTGGGCAACCTGAGCCAGGGCCTCACCACCCTCAGAGGGAAGAATTTCTTCCCAATATCCCATTTCCTGCTCTCTTTCAGTTTAAAGCCATTCCCTTGTCTTGGCACCTGTTTCAGGAGTCCCTCTCCAGCTCTGTTGGAGCCCCTTTTGGTACTGGAAGGGACTCTAAGGTATCCCCAAAGCCTTCTCTTCTGCTGAACAGTCCCAAATACAGACACATGAACACAGCATTTTTCAGGCTTGGCCACTGAACATCAAACCAATCCGAGATTTTGGAAGCTTAGTCTTTTAGAAGGAAAAAACAGGACTCTAAAAAATTAATTTTTTAGGTCCTTGTTTCACACAAGTTCAAGTAATAAAAAGTAAGTTAATAACACACAGCCCATCTTTGACCTAACACAGGACAACAAATTTTTGCCTACTGCCATTTCTAATAATTGGGGTTTTTTTCACAATTGTCAGAAAGGAGCTGATTGCCAGACTGGAACAAGTGGAAAAAGAAAGCATGGATGCTGCTCGGCTGGCTAAGGAGTATGCAGAACTGACAGAGGAGAACCGGACACTGAAGCTGGCTCAGACGCAGTGCGTGGAGCAACTGGAAAAGCTCAGGATACAGTACCAAAAAAGACAGGGCTCCTCATAACTCCCAACTAGCTCATGGGAGGCAGTTCATACAGCAATGGTCCTGTGCTGGAATAAGATTTTAAAACAAAGTCTGTTTAATATGTTACAACACTTTACTACAGATACAGAGTATGTAGAAGTCTGAATTTGATTTAATGCTTGCCACCTAGTAGCTTAATATAATGGATATTTCATCCATTATATAATGAATGTTTTATTTCAAGTAACGTAATTGAAGTTAATCTATCCCCATTCTATGTTCTAGTGGATCAGGTTTCTTTTCTAAACATATTTCTTCCAATTTAAGAAGATATGGACACACTAGAAAATTATATAAATAGTCTCTGTGTTGGAAATTTGGATCATACTAAGGACTGGGACAATGTTAATATATGGAATACATGTATGTTAATTTCAGTTTGGTAAATTCTTTTTAAATTATTTTCCTCATGCAATAAAGTGTTTGGAAGTTATCTTGAAGCAGATCTTCTTACTAGTAAAAACTATACTTCATGTCAACTTCACACTGTTGTATAAAATCTGAAAAACTGCACATTAAAAATTGAAGTAACAAAATCATTTTTTATCAAACAAGTGCACTGCCAGTGATAATTTGCAAGTTATAAAATTAAAAGGAAACAGATGAGATCAAACTTTCCTTCCTTAAGTGTAAAGATTACTTGAGTGTCTTTTTATTGTACTTTTAGGCATGTAAGAAATGAAAAATTAATACAAGAATAATAATTTCATCATAGTTTCAACTGAGACTATGTCAGTAAAATTATTGTAAGGATCTTGTGTTCTTATTTTCTGGTCTATTTTGAAACATAAGTGGCAGTAAGTAGGGACGGGAGTTCTGTGATACACAAATAACTGGGGAGTAAAATGTCAGTTTTACTTGCTCTATTTATCCCTGTATTTTCTTAGATCAACTTAAAAATCTTCGTTATACTTCCATTTCTATTCATAGAGCAGTTTTTTTCATTAAAAATGGATGTAGAAAAGCCCTTTTATGTTCTGAATGTTCTCAAATCACCCTGTATTTTAAACTCTGCTTGTCAGATGCAGCTTGTTACATCTTCATGAGCTTGGAATTCAACTTGATGTGTTATTAGTACTGTGTTTTAGTAATTGAAAACTACGAATTTAAGATTTGCACCAGGACTTTAGCTTTGATTATTATCATGAATCTATCATGAAAATGGAATTTCATGTTAATCACAATAATTCCTGGCAGCAAAGGGGACAAAAAAAAGAATTACAAGCTGCCTGTAATTTATCTGTGCTAATTGCCTACAGTATTCCCTGCAGAACAGGTGGGAAAACTGTCTCTGTGTTACTCCAAGCACCTGGCACTGCAGCAGGAGAGCATGAAGAGATAGCAGGAGAGGACAACCTTGTTTGGAGAGCATGAAGAGGTAGCAGGAGAGGACAACCTTGTTTCCACTTCTCCTCCTGAGCCGCCAGGGCAGTGTCAGTATCCAAACCTGGCACTGCTTCCTGCTGTACCTGGGAAATCACCACTCTTGAGGCATGTGCTTCCCGCTGGAATGCTCCCTGAGCAGTGTAACACTGTATTTATTCCTCTTATTATCTGAGGATCCAATTTTCACTGTACCTTGTGGAAGTTGAAGAAAAAAAAAACATAATTAATAAAAACCACTTGGAATATTAGGCCTGGAAGTGCTGGAAATGTCTTGTTTGAGTTTTGCACTGTTGGGAAACATAACTTGAAGAGAAATCAGAGTTTTGCTTTGAGCACAGAACACCACAGAAGCTAGAATTACCCTTTTTTGCCTGAGTTTGTGTGTTTTGAACAAGAGAATTCTCATTTTAAAACAGTTTGTCATTTTAGTCAAAGGTTTTTTCCATCTAGCCTTGAAAACATCATGCAGTCAGATGATTTCAGTGAATTCACTGAAAACCATATGAAATACATAAAATTAGTTTATTGACAGACTGTCTTTAGATGCAAATGGATCAGACAGTAGATCTTCACTTACAAATAACTGTGTTCACCTTGAAATTTCTGTTCAAGTGCAGTCACTATGCTTTAGGTATCAGAAAAATTACAGACCATATGCTGGGAGAAAAACCTGAGAGAGAGCCACAGTCAGGTGGAGAAGGAAAGCTGGGCCTCATTTGTGGCAAGCAGCACTTTGAGAATAGTCAGGGAATATGTTTTTCAGAACCTGTAGGTATTGACCAGTATAGAAGAATTCAAGAAATGTTTTACAGATGTGCAGATGCCAATTTTTTTATGCGGTCCAGCCTACAAGCTTGGATAAATATGAAATTCTTAAACCATCCCAAACTAATTTAAGTCAAAGATTTATATTCGACTTGGACTTTAACTATGTGCAATCAAATTTTCCTCCTGCTTTTAGTTATGGTTAAAGTAAAAAATAACAGCTTTGTATGAACATATTTGCCTGCATGCATGCTCATGTGCATGAGAGCAGGAGATCAGAGAAATTATATCGCAATACAAATGAGTAAAACTGATGTAGAAGTACCAAGGATGAAAAATTAGTGTCTCTTGAATTTTTTTTTTTTTAATATTTGGGGAAGTGGGATTCAAAGACAGGAAGGTAGGGAAATGGAATTTTCCAAAAATATTCATAGGCAAGTTAAATTAAGATGTGGCATAGTCAACATAATGCAGAAAATCATCCAGGTGTTGGAAAGAGTAAAGGTAACTGGAACAACCTTCTGAGAGGTAACTGCTGTATCTATCATCCATCTCTTGATTTATCAAAAGCATAATAGTGAAAAATATTTTCACATTCAGTAAATCTCCAATTTCTACATGCTGAGTTTTTCTCTAGATACAGTGGAGCTCTGCTGACTAAATAACTGAAATTAGGCTTTTTAATAAAGCATTTGTCATACTGATCCTGTATTTTCCATGCAGACAATATGGTTTGTGTTCTGGTTGAAGTGCATGTTAGGTCCTGTTGGATCTATCACACTATAAAAACAAGTTTTATACAATTATTTCAAAGATGGTTTTAGAAGTTAAAAAACTTAGAAGCCAGTTTTTGAAATCAAGTACCAATGAAAGGTCCAATTTTATAACATGGAACTACAACCTGTGAGAACTGCAGTTGTATTGCAGACAAAGTGTATTTCTTCCTGTTATCCAGGTTATTCAGGTTAGCAAAAGCAAGCACGCCACTACCATGGTAAATGCATTTGCTTCAAACCACTTAAGACACAGTGAAGTGCATGGGTTTAAAATAAAAACAAGACCTGTGCTTTCCATTTTCTATCATTGCTAAATAACTTCCTTCCGTCATGAAGAATGCTGAACAAACTCAATTTAAGGCTTCCAGTTAGCAAGGATATGACTCATGCGGTCTTGAAACAGCCAGAGCCAAGGGTGACTTGACGCTTGGAAAGTCTGGAAGATGAGGAGCTGTGAGTTTGAGTTCAGTGCCTTTTTTTAAAAAAATGTTTCCCTTTTCAGAATTACCTCTATTCCATGTGATTTTGTGAATTAATGATCTTTGGAAGTGTGTCGCCTTCCACCAGAGGCTTCCATCATGTAGTCCTTGGTAAAGATTACACACTGTTAACAGTGGGGACAGGTGGGACAGAGAGGTGTTCTCAGCCTTCCTTTGGGTTGTGTGCTTGGGGAGCTCTGCCACGTGACCCTTTGCTGCTTCATCTCAAATCACACGACACCTTGCAGAAATTAGTTAGTCACAGTAATAACCACAAAGCCATTTGGTGTTTTTCCCTATCTAAAATTCTTTTCTTGATCAACACACAACGTGGAAGCGTCTGAAGGAACAGGGGAGACTTGTCTGGAAGAGTCTTGACTCTCTTTCTGTGGGAGGTACAAGATGTGCAATGGTGGAAGAATAGGGCTGCAGGGAAAGGAAGTTTGGTCCAGGCAGTGATGTAACAGGAAGAGCACTGGCCCTGTCCAGCAGGAATGTGAGGAGAGTTGACAAAACCTGGGTGCTGCCATGACTTGTCTCCCATCTTCATTCTTCCACAGTCATACCTGTGCACCCACAGCTCTGAGGGTCTTCTCCTCCTGGTGGAATGTCATGGCATGCAGATGCGTGGATGATATGGTGATAAATATCCCTGGAAAACCCACGATGAAACTATTACCTTCTTCATGACAGCCCTGGAAAGTGTGCAGTAATGAAAGACTGAGACTGAACAAGTACCAAAAAGCTGTTCATCTTCATGTACTTCTGTGGGACAAGACCAGACACCAACTGCATGACTGCACCACTGTGCACGTTTAGGGAGGAAGGGAAGGAAGCAAAGCAGAGTTGGAGGGGCAGCCTCAAACTCGCCATTCCCTTCACTGAGTCACTTGGTTTTGCAGTGTTAAACTGGGAGTTATCAAGATGGTCTTTCGGGTGCACACCAAAACTGTGAGGCTGACACTTTAAATTCAAAGTAGATTATTTTATAACAATGAAAAATCTACTTTGCTTGGGACAGTGCCAGCCACCTCTAGGTTCTTCAGTGCTCCTAACAAGTAATGTCAAGTGTTACTCATACCCATATGAATGAAAGATGACAACCATTCACAAATCACCGTTATCCTCAGCCCAGGCTTCCTCCACTGCATGGTTTATTCTGTAGAAAGCACAAGATTTAGCATATGAGTCACTCGGCTTTTCTACACACCAATTATCAGTTCCCCCTTCTAAACCCCAGTTCCTTTAATCCCCCTGACCACAATCCATCCCCACTGAGTAAGCAGCATCATCCTGGAGCTCATATCCAGTTGTCTGACGATCTTATGACATGGTCTGATGATCACCATGTGCTCAAGGTGGTTTCCAAGTGCTACGTATGATGTGTTGTGGTTTGGTGCTGGTATGTGGCAGCAAGGAATTCTGCCAACCTGCAGGTGTCTGCTGTGAGACATGCTTGGTTTCCTTGAACTGGTTAGAAAATATGAGAGTAGGTGGTCTGTGGATTTAGTTATTTGTCTTAATCTTATACTAAATTTTAATACAGGAATTAGGGAAATGAAATGAGGATGTGTGTGCTGATGTAACAAACGTGCAGTCAGATGCCAAACTGTGCTTTGGGTGCTTAGAATGAGTTAAGTGATATGAGAACTTTAAGTGATGGAAAGGAAGTAGGTACAGCTAGGAAGAGGAACTGGTGAGTGAGCTGTTGCCTTAACTGCTTGTTTTCTGGCTGCTTATGGCTTGCACCAATAGGATGTACAGGCTGTTGTCCTTAGTTCAGCATTAAGAAGCTTTTGTTTGGATGTATCCCAACACTTTTCTAAGCCTAGTTTACACTAAAATTTTATACTGGAATATTTACTTCATTAAGGTAATGTTTTTGTCAACTCTGTCTAGAATTAACAGTTATGATGTGATACAGATGTCAGAGCATTGCAGATGGTGCTTCTACAGAAAGAGGAATAACCAGTATCAGAATATGACTATTGTGCTAATCATAGAAAATCATAGAAAATCTTGAGTTGGGAGGGTCCCATAAGGGTCATTGAGCCCAATTCTATGCCAACTGCTGTATTTGCATTAAAGATAAATAAAACCTTGATAAATAGCCTATGTAAAGTAAAAACTGCATTGAAGCCAGCACACTTCAGTACTAAAATAACTGCAGCCCCACTAATGGTCTTTTGCTGCTTTCACTGCACAAGTAGAGTTTGATACTTTTATGAACTAGATCCCCAGTTTCCCACATGAAGGAATAGCAGCAGTGTGATGTTCTGTGATTGAAAAACTTTCACCTCTGTCTTGTAACTTTCTGACAAGTGTATGACAAACCTCAGTGCACAACCAGGATTGCCTTGTGACCACAGATTTCTTCACAGCCATTTCATCACAGTGCCCTCCCCAGCCTGGATCTTTGACTCCCACATTCCTCTGCTGTGTGTGGACAGCACAGCTGAAATAAGTCAACCACTCTGAACTTTTTAAAGCAGTCAGAAGCAAATGCATCATTTAACATAATCTGCTAAGAAAATTGACTGTCTTGTGGTCAGACCCTTTTGTATTCCTGGTCAGCAAGTACATCAGCATATATGTTTACTGATGAGATGTCAGTACAAAAAATACCAATGTTAATAGTCATAGAACACAGAGGCCATTCAGACATATCCTATGAATGCTGTTCTAAATAACAGACTTACTCAAGGTGCTCCCTCCATGGCTGTGAATTATAAAAGCCAGCAACTCACATATGAAGAAGTACTTTCTGATGAAATTATCTGAGCCAAGAATGTGAACACTTCTTTTTGACACAATTTCAAAAAAGGAGTATTGTTTCAAGCAAAAAAACCCAAACCACCCACATTACGGTTCCCAGCTAATATAAATTACATCCAGCTATGCACTAACTGCTAAAATTGTGCTTAAATCTATTTATAACCCTTCAAATAGCTCTCACTAATTTACATCGGTGGAACAGGCCCTTACATTTGACTGAGCTCCCTCTGGTGGGTAATGGGACATTATTATTACAAAGCAGAGATACCAAAAAAAAAGTACAATTATGTTTGTCCAAGTGGAGTTTTATTTACTTATTTATATATTTATAGCAAGTAATTTTTTTTATAATTAGGTAAAGGTCAGTGTACAAATTTATCACTATCTGATCACATCTGAAACTACCCAAAGAGTGATATCCAATATTTTTAAGATACTAGAGATACTTCAATGGAGGTGTAGTTTTCAACACCTAACACTGAACAACACCTAACAGGAGCACCCAAGTTACATGAGTTCTGGCATCCTACAAAAGCTGAGAGAGCTCATAATTAAAAATTATTGCTGAAACTGAAAGAGGGTAGGTTTAAGTTAGGTATTAAAAAAAATTCTTCCTTGTGAGGGTTGTGGTGCCCTGGCACAGGTTGCCCAGAAAACCTGTGGCTGCCCCATCCCTGGAAGTGTTGAAGGCCAGGTTGGATGAGGCTTGGAGCAACCTGGTCTACTGGAAGGTGTCCCTGCCCATAGCAAGGGGGTGGAACTGGATGAGCTTTAAACCCCTTTCAACCCAAACCATTCTATGATTCTATCAATTATATTATAAAGTCTCTGTTTGTTCAAACTACTTTTGGAGTTCAGCTGAATTTACTTACCTAGAAATCTGGCCTATATGGCTTTAGACAGTACTGACCAACTGCAGGCACTTTGCAGTGCTTATTTAATGGCACCATCATTAAGAGGTATGTTTAATATGCTTGAAATAACACAGGACAGAACAACTGACGAATGTGCCTCTTTTTTGCTGGTAAATTTGAATATGCCTTAAATCTCATACCCTCTGGTATTAATAAGGGACCCATTTCTAAAAGAAAAGCACAAGTGGTCTCTTCCTATTTTTCTCTTTGTATTTAGGTTAAGTAATCTGAATAGGGGAAGTGTCAGGCTTTGGAAGTGTCCTAATGCATGGGCAAGGTTCCAACCACAGTTTGAGCTTCAACAACCCGAAGTGCTTGTGCTGGAATATTAGAACTGCTTTACCAGTAATGAGTTTAGTGGCTCTTGCACATCTCACCATCTACTTGAACAAACTTGTTTCTGGAAAATTTGGGCCCCTAGAACATTCTGAAAGGTAAAAGAGCAGAAAAAGCATGCTACTAACTTTGGCCTTCAACTTTAGCTGCTTCAGAATTCACCTTCAATTAATAAAAAGAGGTTTATGTTTTGTCATTTCTCTGAAACATGGTAAAATTCTAATTACACTGTATTTAAAGGTGAGACATGAAGACAAAAGATAAGGATTTTACCAAATACACAATTTTTACTGGCAGTTTCTGAGACCTTTGTATCTCCTGAGTATAACTGTATGTGCAGTGTTTTCAGATGTTTATGATATTCTTCTAATCCCGTAAATTCTGTTCAAGGGAATTTCAACTCAGTTTGATTGCCAGAGTAAATCTACCACTACACTACTGTCCACAAGGAAATAATCTGTGAATGTTTATCATGAGAAAGTGGCATTTAAAAGTGCTTAACACTGCTTTTGAAATGAAGCTGTCCAAGTCTAAATGAGCAAGACTGCCTGGTAAGAAATCAGAAACGCCAAAAAGGCACCAAATGGTAAACTGGATTTAGGCTCTGGTTCAAACAGCACTTACCATGGGGCACTGTGGCCACATCAAACAAATCTCTTGAACATATCCCTAACTTGAAGCAATGAGTAGTTCCCACTGATTTGCCAACAGGACTATTCAAAGTAGGTTTACTCATGCACTGAAGTGTTTTGCTGGATTGAGGCCAAAGAGACCAGTTCCTCGGCTTGAACCTTGACTGTTTTGGGATTCATTGGAATTTAATTACATGCTTGGAGTTTTCAAACACTGGGCTACAACAGGGCCTTTCCATTGAGCTGTCTGTCAGGGGGCTAAAAAGATCTTCACAGCACCTATCAGCAGAGAGGACCTTTGTGTGGTAAGGTGCACACAAAACCATCTTTTTGCTCATGCAGCACCATGAGCTGGTCTAGATCCAGTTGCAGCTGCCACACAAGCCAGATGCTTGTAATGCAGAAGTGGTGAACAAACATTCTCTTTGTCGTTACTGGTAAGCACATTTGTTCCCACTCACACAACTGCAGCCATGCCAACCCATATGAAGTGACTCTGTAGGGTCATTATATGAACCTATATGAGCTGAAAAAGAAAAAAAGCAAGCAAACAGAGAAGAAAGGTCAAATATTTACAAAGGACTATAAATACATTTAGAAATAGCTCTTAACTGGCGGGCTAACAACATAATACTACTAAAAATTTTAGAAATGGTCCTCTTGCTTTGGTTTTTTTTGGGAAAAATGTAGCAGAAATACTGGACTAGGACAAAAATGCCACGGGTGTCTGTCAGATAGGCCCCATTCCTCCTTTTCTCTCTCTTCATATACTGCTCCCTGTTCTTCCAGCAAGAGGAGATCTCAGCTGCTTCAAAGATGAGATAGAGAAATAAAATGTTTCCTACAGTTGTAGTTGTGGCACCCTTTTGTCGGAGAAAGCACCTTCTGCTTTTGATGCAGGAACTGGGCAGAACAGGAGTGCTTGAGTTAAAGGTGGGCCCTCTGCTCTCCACATGAATTGCTACTCGAATTTGGATGTGTGATAAGCAAATAAAATTTTCAGTTTGCATGTGGTAAGACATAGAGCTAAAATATGTCCCAGCTGAATTTACTCTGTAACTCAAGAACTTCTGTGAGTGATCATGACCTGGACCCAGACCAGCAGGGAATCCGAATCGTTTGTTCAAAACAAACGAGCTGGTTTCATACACTTTTCAAGGCACAGTATTTCCTTACATGATAATTCTCACTACATGACCTATCCCATGTTGCTTTCTGAAAGTCCCTCTATGGGGTGATCACACACTGTTCACCTGTCTGTCACTTCCAGCCGGGTCCTCGCCCGTAGGGGTCTGTCCTGACACCTCCTCCCAGGGTCCGGAGGGGACAAGCCTCTCAGTGCTGCCATGTGCCTCTCAGTGCTGCCATGTGCCTCTCTGTGCTGCCATGTGCCTCTCAGTGCTGCCATGTGCCTCTCTGTGCTGCCATGTGCCTCTCTGTGCTGCCATGTGCCTCTCAGTGCTGCCATGTGCCTCTCTGTGCTGCCATGTGCCTCTCTGTGCTGCCATGTGCTTCTTTGCCCTGCCAGGTGCTTCTGCAGGCATGGCCCACACCCCACAGCTCGACTCCACCCCATCTCTTCCTACAAACTTGGATGCACTGACAACAATTCAGCACACAGATCTCTCTCCTCACAAATGCACACTTCACAAAGGTGTTTGTGGTCACAGACAATTTTGCTTGTGATGTCACCTTCCAATTTGATTCTCCCCTGCTGTCAATGCCATTCCTTTGGTCTTTGTAAATTGTGAAAGAAGAATATATCAAGTTCAAGCACAAAATAATCCAGCATCTGGACCTAGGAAGGAAGAAGATTGCCTCTAAATTTGGCTTAAACCTGTTCCTACTTTTCTGATTTGCTAATCAGAATCACCAATCAGTACTAATCAAAACCAAAGCTTTGCTTTCTTTTTCCCTTCCCTCCCCTTCTCACCCCTTCCCTTCCCCCTTTCTTTACTTTTTCTTTTCTTTTTCTTTTTACCTATTCAGGAGTATCAAAAGATATGCCTACAAAAGATAAGGAACTTGGAGTGCCTTTATAGGATGTCATATAGCTCAGACCTATCATGACATGTACAACTGAACAAACAAAATTATAATTTTAGTATTTGCAGGTTTTTGTCTGATTATGCACTTTCCTGTTTCAAGAGAAGTATTTACTTAACATCTCTCTGCTGCAAGAAAAAGATTTATGAAGCACATCATCTTCAGCTAGTCTCAGCCTTACTGATGTGTAATGGAAGACTTCTGTTTCAAAACAAATAAATAAATATCTCCGGCCTCATTGAAATATTAAACACATTGTTAATGACATTTTAATTAAAAATCAGTGCCAGCTAAAGGATGAAGTTAGAAGAGTAGTCTATACTGAGCTTAAATTGATCACTCTGAAGTCTGAGTTTTCAAAACTAAGTAGTATTTCCCTAAGCAGCAGGCTGAGTCTCTTGGGACTTTGTCCTCAGAGACTGGGTAATAGGCCTTTCTGAGTATATTATTTTTCTGAAATAAACAAAAATTGATATGTTACATCATGCCAGACTTCACCTTTGAAAATTATGACTGCATAAAAATCTCTTCTGACATCTGACAAGAACTCGGACAACAGAGAAAATACCACAGTGAGATGTTAGCAACTCAGATCACGTGTTATCTGGGGCCGATGCTGCCCTGGGAATGGGGTCAAGAGCAGGCAGGAAATGTTTGTTCAAACGTTTAAGTGCCTGGGATAGAGGTCTTTTCCTTCTGCATTGACTGTTTAGGGATGCAGGGGTCTAGCCACCTGAAGTAGCTGCTGGAAGCCGGGCTAGCTCTTAGAACTCCGGCGCCGCGCCAGGAGTGGAGAATTGCCTCAGTATGGGGATTTAACAGAGGCAGAACCTTTGGAGCCACTCGCTCCAAGGTGACAGACACAAGGCACGACAGGGACCAGGTAGAGGAGAAAGGAGGAGGCTCTCTGTCCTGAGCTTCCACAAAGAATGGCTTATTCCAGGTGAAGGGAACAGGAAAGAAAGCCTCTAGCTCTATTGTGCAAGCAGTTTTGGTCAGATACATGTCAGGGGGTGGACACAAACAGCTAACCAAAGGGAATCCTCAGGGGAGGAGTGAGGGGATTACAGCAAGGTCTGGGACAATTGGGGTAGGAGGGTGGGGAGAATGGGTCTCATGGGCCAACAGGGCTTTGAGGAGTAGGGGAGTTTCAAAGGAGCATTGCAGACAGGGATTGGCCCGAGGTTTAAGTGGCAGAGAAGGTTTGGGAATCAAGGACTGGCTTGCCTTGACAGGCAGGGAAAGAGCTGGAACAAGGGGCAGGGAATGGCATGAGGGAGAGCTTTGAGGGAGGGCAAAACCCAGGGGTAAACCGACTCAGGGAGAACATGGGGGTACAACAGAACAAACCATTTAACAGTTAATTAATAAAATAAATTCGAACTGCAGCAGTCACCCACCAGCTGAGTCTCCATGCCCCTCCTCCTTTGCTGTGAGGGCGGTGAGGCCCTGGCACAGGCTGCCCAGAGAAACTGCAGCTGCACCATCCCTGGAAGCGTTCAAGGCCAGGCCGGACAGGGCTTGGAGAGACCTGGTCTAGTGGAAGGTGTCCCTGCCCATGGAAGGGGCGTAGGGACAAGATGATCATTAAGGTCCCTTCTAACCCAAACCATTCTATGGTTCTGTGATTTACTCAAAACTTGGCTCTCTGCACTCAAGCGCCTTCTTGGACTGCTGTTAAGACTGAGACTCCTGGTATTCTGAGCCATGTTGTGTGGATGTAAAAAGTACCCAAACCTCAGGTTCTGAGTACCATCAGCATCAGGCTGTTCTGGCTTTGCTTGAAAAAACACCCCAGAAACCAACTGTTTATCAACAAACTATTCTGCCAGCCGCACAAAGGTGGATGTGAAAATGCATCTTTTGGCTTTTCACAAATATTAAAATGAATATTGTATGTGTTATGTTAGAAAGTTATGCTGTGTTAATTTTCTTAAGTAGTGTGTTAAATAGAGTTTTAGGTTACAACATAATGTTAAAATAGAAACTATGCTATGTAAGATACTTTTTTTCAAAAAAAGAGGACTCACACCAAGATAGCAGCCACAGGATACCTAAATCTTTCAGAGAAAAAGAATTTATTGCTCCCTTATCAGAAGAAACTAACTTCTTCCCGCCTTGCTTTCCAATCTCTTACAGACTTGTTGATTTATTTTTTCCTCAATGCTCTTTTGAACTCCATTTTTTTTTCTTTTTTTTTTTTTAACTAACAGCAATAGGTTTTCTCCCTAGTATAAGTTTATTTCTCTCTCACAGCCGGTAGGGTAGGGAGAGGACTCTATCTCTGGTATGTCTGCTCTGACACTGATATGCAGGCACCTTTCCTTTCTGGAATTCATTTCATGGAAGTGTGTTTTCTGTTTTTATCTGATAATACAAATGTATTTTGTACTCCAAGAGATTCTATGAGCATGCTGACTTTAAATTCTACCCAAATCAGGACAACTTTTCTCAGCACTTCTCATTTGTTTTCCAGATAAGTTTTTAGTTAACTAATTCTAATTCATTCCATCAGTGGTTAAAATTTATGTTTTTATTGCATGAATATTCCAGGGCTTTATGTACCTAATACCATTTTTTCCCTTTGGATGAAGCTCTATTATTTATTTATTTATTACTTACACACCATAATACTTTCTCAACTATGATGGCCATGTAGCAAATGAATCAAGGATATCTTGCATCTGGAAGGTAGCTAGCAGTTGACAATATGTTGTATTTTGTTGTAAGGAACTCTGACAGCATCTGAAAAAGCTCAGTTCAATCCAAGCTAACTATCACATTTTTTATGGCCTGCTCCCTGTTTTTTATAATTCATGAATTCCAAGCTTAAAATAGTGTACATGGATTAAAATAAAATCCAGGTGATGCCTTCAGAAGAGCAGTGTTTGATCAACATAAACAGGCTAATGTGTGGAGAGCTAATGATCAGAAGGAGATGAGAAGAACTAAGGAAAACTGGTGATGGTAGTTTTGGTTTTTTGTGGCTTTTTAGTAATTTCTACTAAAATAAATCAAAGAATGCTCAGAAGAATGTAATGTAAAGTTTTGTCAGCTTCAAACAGTGTCCCCAACACCAGAAAACAGGCTGAGGAAGTCAGAGGACACAGGCAGAGGATGAACCCTGATCCTGTCGTGTAGCAAATGGGTCCTTTCCCAGCAACTTTTGCAAAATTTTGTGAGTGGGGGAGAACAAACAAGAAACAGAACCCTAATGTTTGGGTACTGGAGCTCTATACCTAAACTTCATGCTTCTATTTTTGGAATATAATTCACAGCCCTCAGGTGAGGGGCCAAGTCCTCTCTGTTTCCAGCGAGGTGCCCCCGTCAGAAGGCAAAGGGCTGCATTTTGTCAGAGGCTTCACCTGTGCTCACCGACTGAGGACATTGCAAATGCCACTCCTGCTCCTCAAAACTCGAGCCCTGCACTTAATCAGGGACGAGGCAATAGCTTTCCTGGGCTGTGCTGGTCTGTGCATGCACAGCTGGGGGCACTGAGAAGATGCTCAGGTCAAACAGGAAAGGATGGAGCAAATCGAGCTGTGTGCAGGAGGAGAAACAAGGAACCCACTGCTTAGATTTGCATTTTGGATGTAAGTGGAGGTCAGTTTTAGAAAACCAAGTGTATTTGTATACCTAGATATACCCAGACATATTTCCAAACTCTTCCCACAGAGCAGTATTTGCAGTTGTGCTACTCTGTCACCAGCTCAGGGGTGCTGTTTGAACTGCTTTATCAAATGCAGTGCTTTAAACACACCAGCTATTATGAAGTTGCCTCCCTCCCCTTTCAGTCCAGTTAATATTTTACTTCTTCTAGCTCCCCAGAAGAATCACTGAAGGGCAATACTTGCAAATAAAACATACCCTCTTTCATTTTGCAACACAAGTTTTTGCTAATTATTTAGCTGGAGGCCCTATCTTACCTTGGGGTAGAAGTGGAGGTGGGTGCACAGACTCCAGCTAATACAGTGACCTTTGCAAGGAAATTCACTGAGAGCAGCAGGTCCCCCCAGGGCTGAGCTGTGCAAAGCCCTGGGAAGTTCCTGGGCTGTGGGAGTGCTCTGCTCCCCCGGGGGCACTTGCTTTCAGGTTAGTACAAACAGCCTTGAAGAACTCCTTGAAGGCTCCCTTGGTCATATTGCCAAGCCTGCCAGAGCTCAAGGAGCATTTGGACAGGCACATCTCAGGCAGGGGATGGAATTCTTGGGGCTGCCCTGTGCAGAGTCAGGAGCTGGACTTCAAAGACCCTTTTGGGTCCCTTCCAACTAAGGATATTCTGTGATTCTATGATTCTATGATCATGATTTTCTTTGTCAGAGACCTCCATCACAGGCTTTACCTGGTGAAAATGCTGTCTTTCTTGATTGAGATAAATATATTCTTTATTATCATTCATCAGGGGATTTATAGTACCAGTGGCATTGTGTCACCTTGCTCATTACCTCACGACCTTCTGGCTGTCCACCTGTTCTGGTAAATCACAGGTTTCTGCAGAAGCAGCAGCAGACTGCTCTCCAATACACATTAATCTTTACACTACTCTTAAGATACATTGTAATTTAAGAAATGTCAGGAAAATAATATGTGACATTTATTTTAATATAATTTTATATTTAATATTGAAAATTACAAGATATTAGTTAAGAAGTTGCTTCTAATGTTGATTTTTCTATTCTCACCAGCACCAGCAGTGTAAAAACTTGGCAGCAGTTGAATTCAAACTGCACCATTTGTGATAATCAATAGTGTTATTTCAAAACCAGAAAGTACCTAGAAAATACAACTGACTCTTCAGCAGTTTTTTTCTGCTGTATCATTTCCACTGCAATTGGTGAATAACAAAAAAACCCAAGCAGGCTGTTCATGTCCTGACAGAAGTAAGTTTTCCTTTGCCCTGTGCAACTGAGAACCTTTAAACCCAAATCTATACTGCAATGTACATTTGAGAAGTTTCTAGAAATGTTTAAGTGGTTATCAAAAGTATTTCTCACTTTATGCAACTGCAAGTATTGCTATCAATGACAGCCAACTTTATATTAATAGAAACATGTGAAGCTTAGTCATCATGTCCTTACAAATACAACTGCTGGCAACATAAAAACAGTTAAAAGTTTCTTGTTGGAAGAAGAACAGCTGCTAATCTGAATCAACATGCCTGTGATGACACATGACCTCTCTCAGTCAAATGGGCAAAATTTGGGCAATGAGAGACAGAATGGGTAGAACCTCAAACTGTGTTTTATCTGTATATCACTTCACATTTCAGCCAATCTGAATGTATATTGACAAACAGGTTTAGAAGTCTCACATATGAAACAGTTGTGAAAAAAAGTAATTTTCCAAAGATGGTGAAATTGGTCATTAATTATTATTACACAAGGACATTTACCCAAAACTGGTTTTACACAAAATATCTGTTACTACTTGTTTTTTGAGATTAGTGTTTGGAAGTTTCCTTCTCATTCTGCTACATCATTTCGGTTTGTTAAATCACATTGTGCCACCAATGAAACTGCCAAACAGTATTAAAATAGCACAGATCAGAATGATGGAGAAGCACTTCTCTGACATTTCCTGATATGCAACAGAACAGGGTATGTTTTGAATAGATTTTTACAGGCTTGTTCACTGAGATCTTAGTGGGACCACTCCTCTGCTTATGTACATGTGCTCTGTTAAATGTCTTAGTCTTAGCAAAAGAGGGACTCAGCCCATACTATATTCCATTTTACTCTCTTTGGAGTATTGCACCTCACAACCCTAGAGTTGTATAATTTTGCATAAGCATTCCTTACATAGGCTATAAGTGCCAGTCCCAAAGCCTACATTCCCAGCTGCAGTGGCAGTTGATTTGCATTCCCAAATGCTTCTGTTACATTTGTTATTTTGCTTCAGAAACGCTGTTAAAAATACCCCTCTATTGTTCACCCTCATGCACACCTCATGATCTATTAATAACATAGGAGCTACTACTGTGTATTTACATGCAATTTCTGTATGTATTTATTAAATTCATGCTCAGAGAAAAACATCCAATTTTGATTCATCTAAGGCATGTGAGGGAGCACTCAGAGCTGAAGGCTTATCAGGTCCAAACCTTACTGTGCTCTGCCGTGGCTGCAAGCAGAGATGTAAACAAGTTCACCCTAACTTGCAAAACTCCACCTGAACTCCAGAATCCCAAATTTTCCAAGTCATCCTGAGGTGGAGGGACATGAGGAGAAGTAGGTAATATGCACAGGTACGACAAACCATGAAGAACATCACTGCCTCAGGGCATTTTGAGAGGTTAGTCAGCAGCAGACTGCTCTGCCAAGCACTTCCTCTGGATGCCCCAAGACTAGCAGTGTGCTTGGCATAAGCAGGTAGAGAAGACTGCTCTGCAGGTCCCATGAATGGTCACATCCTCTTAGAAAGGCTGTAAGGGTCTTGTTCTCCTGGGGAGTACACCCACCCACAGACAGCAGTCTTACACAAAGCCTTACTACAGCCAGCTACGTAGTGGGACAGTCCTTGTGTAAATACAGTTGGAATTTGATAGATAGCTAAAAGAGGAGGATTTTCTACTGGGGAAAAGTATCACAGTGGCACAGGAAATACTAAGAGAAAATTAATCTCCTAAGCAAAACAACAGTTAGGAATCACCTTACAGGAAATTCAAGTTTGTAGGTCTCTTTATCAGGAAGTAAGTGGGCAAAGAAGGACCCACAAAAATTAGATTCTCTCCCAGCCTTTTGGTAGTGTGGCAACCCTTCACTTCCTCTGCCTTCCCTTCCTTTTCTCAACCTTCCAAATACTTGCTGAGAGGTGAAGCAGCCAACATGTAACTAAGCTGGTCTGTCCTCGGGACTGAAAACCCTGTGTGAGCTCTGCAAACAAGAGATAGGGGCCAATTTCAGGAAAGATAGAGAATTTGCAAAGAAACTATCACCAGTGTACTCACAGACTGCTTTTCACCACTGCACTCAAGCCTAGCATACATTTGACCATTTTTGGATATCAAACCAGCCCCAAGGCATGTAACAGTAGGTTGCTGCACCATCCAGGATGCATTTAAAAAGCTTTCATTGACTTTTTCAGGTGTTTTGAAAAGGTCCCAGGCTATGTAAGCTCTGGCTGGAGCAACAACCAGGCTCCAAAAACACTCAAGACCTGCACTGCCATTAAGAGCAATATTTACAGGTTTGTCTGTAAAAAAGCAAGCCTCAAAATTGTTGGAAACAGCACCAGAGATTTTTGCTGAGTAAATATGTCTTTCACAAGGCCTTTAGGCCTATTTCAGCCTTCCTTTAGTACTTCATTCCTGCTAAGCAAAAGCTGAGGGAAGATCTTAGCAGGTAAAATACCAGAAGGGGTGGTATAAAGGTGATGGACATGGGCTCTTCTGAATGGCATCCAGTGACAGGCAACTGGCACAAACTGGGACACAGGAGGCTCCATCTGAGCATCAGGGAATTCCTTTTCACTGTAAGGGTGACCAAGGACTAGCACAGGTTGCTCAGAGAGGCTGTGGAGTCTCCATCCCTGGAGATACCAAAAAGTGTCTAGGCATGGTCCTGAGCCCTGTGTAGCCCTGCTCGAGCAGGGGGTTTGGAGCAGATGTACCTTAAAACCTCAGCCATGCTGTGATTCTGTGAAGAGAAAGGGGAAGAGAAACTGTGCTCCTAAGCTTTGACACTGGTTCAAGAAGCTCCTACTTGCACTGTGAGAAACTCAACTCCAGAATGTTTCTAAAAAAAGGTTGTGAGTCTCCTCTGGTCCTGGTACAACCAGACTCCTAAGATGTGGATCCTGAGCTGTACAAAGAGGGGAGAGGAAAAGTACAAACAGTAGGAAATTTGCTTATTATTGTGTGCTAAGCTATACCTCATAAGACAAAAAAATTAGCTAAGAACCAAGTTATCAGGAAATGACACTGTATAATCAGTTCCATCAGTTCCATCAGTTCTATAACAAGTTCCAGATTTGCAAGTGCACTTTCCAATTGTCAGCTTGCTGTTTTCAGTAACTTTCATCCTCTGACAAGCACCAACCACTAGTTTGTGCATCATCCAACGATCTGGTTTTGAGAAGCTATCAGAGCCAGTACAGAGAATTGCAGGTTTATGTCTCTCTCTCTCTTTCTTGTTTTTTTCTTCTTTTTGTTTAATTTTTATTTTTAATCTTCATGTTGATGGCAATATCTCCTTCTGTGTCTGACTTGCACTAGGTTACTTTTTGCTGTGTGTAGCAGTTTTGGTGACTTTCACAGAACTAACCTGGAGATAAAATCAAAAGTAGAGTTAAAATTGGCCTCGTTTTCCCTTCAGTAGAGCTGTGCACTTAAACCATGACTCATCATGACTTGCAGTCACACCCAGGCCCATGATGAGCTGACTGGCCAGTCTCGAGAACAGAAGGCAATCCAGATAGACACAGCAGAGGGGTGAAGGTTGGCTCCCTCCTCTTTACTGGATCACCACAGTGACAAACAAGTCAGCAATCACCCTGGTTTCTCAACTGAGGTTCCAGCTTGGTAATGAGTCCTAGAAACTGAACAGCCTCTGTTGTGGGGCATTTTAATGTGCAGCTCTAGACAGAAGTAGATACTGAATCAATTTTTCCTCTGTTATGACAAATGGGGAAATGTACAACCTCAGAAAAATGAATCACCTTCTGAAAGCTGTAACAGGAGAGTGACTATGTCAAACTATTTTCTGGGCAAGTCATTGAGTGATCAATACATGAATAGGAGGCTACAATACGCTTATGGTGTGAAATTAAAATTTAGCCAAGTGTTTGAATGCACGGTACTCTCTCCTACTTTTGGCATGCTTTCTAGCCTTAGCCAGCTCTTCAAATACATCATTCACTGTTGCAATCATTCTGTGTAGCAAAAGCAAGGTGAGTATCATAAAGAAGAATTTATTTAAGCAAAAGAGTAGCTTCATAAGTTACTTTAAAAATTATGTTATATCATGCTGCAAAAGATACGTACGTTACTTTATGCCACTATCAGACTCCTCCAAAAGCAAATGCAATTTCATTGTTCTCTATTCTGGTCTTCATATAGCCACAGTAGCCTTCAGACAGCCTAAGTATAACTCCTTCAGAAGCTTTCTACCATTAAATGTTAAAATTAATCTTTCTTCAGGCATTAGACTCAAAAAGAAAATATGCTTTATTTCTGTATTTTCTTTCAGAGTACTTGAGCTGTTTCAGTCCAATGCCTGAAAACCTAACCTTTTGAGTCATTTAACCAGTGTTTTTGTTGTTCATATGTCTGTCTTGGTTGCGTCTGACCTCTGGGATGATTGCAATAGAAAAAACATTCAGTTTTTCTTTCTTTCCTTTCTTCACTATGACTCAACATCCTTCTCCTCTCAGGGGTATGACTACAGTTCATAGGGAATAGGTCCAAAGTTCCAACATTTCAAGTGTCTCACCCACAGATACTTTTGTCATTTAAGAAATCTCAGGGTACCTATTTTTGCAAATACACTGAACATTCCCTGGGTTATTAACAGGGGTGGAAAAGGTCAGCATTTTTCTAGAGGAGCAATAAACCAGTACTCCAGATAGCCCCAATAATGAAGTGCTAAGGAGTAAACTTCTGGATTAAAGCAGTTCAGAGTGGAAGCAATGACCAGATATGTGTGGGAATATTGCACTACCAGCAATTAGTTCTCCTAAACTAAGCATATGTGGAGGGGTCACCCCAAATTGCTACTTCAGGAGGCTCTCAATGGACTGTATTATAAATGAAAGAGATGGGTTCTTCCCACCCTAGCAGTTTGTTTTGTGAAGAGACGACTCTTTTCCCCAGCATGACGCCTTCACGTGGAAACGCTGGGGTCTGGTATGCATTCAGTCTGTGGTCCTGGGAATGCACGTCCTCAGTCCCCCGAGCACCAGGTGTTTCACCAGTCTCCCTCTATCTTCCCAAACTCCTGGTGTTCCCATCAGTCCATGTGTGGATATGCACCTGGCTGGAAACTAAGAGCCTGCTGGTTTCAGGCTCAGCAGTTTTCTGACTTAATTCACGCAGAGCCCTGCCAGGTGCGACCCCCCAGGCTGGAAACACTCCTGGAGCCCTGCATGACATGCTCTGCTTTCCCCACGTCTACCTGCCTTTCCTCACAGGGTTCAAGAGAGCTACTGTGTGAAAATGCCTGCTCTGGACAGCCTGGCTGCGGTGATTTCACTTCACCTCCTGAACATCTCTGGTCTTCTCCCAGATCAATCAGCTCAGGCATTGCTGTCTGACAGAATTACAGCCATTGACAGTGTTTACTCCAAGCTTCCAGGAAGCCAAATCCATTTTTCATTAATAAATCGTTTTCCTCTTTTAAGTTAAGTACCCTTATGAGGCTTTTTTAGCTGTCCTACTGCAATTCTCATTCTTTGGTCTTTTCATACAGCTCCCCCAGCCTATCTAAGCAGACCTCTTATTTTCCACAGCTAGCCCCTTTGTTTCCCACCTTTTTGCCATTGTTTACACATGGTTTATATCCCTTCTCACAGAATCAAAAATAATTCTCATTCTATTAAAGAAAAGAAGTCCCTTTTTTCCCATTGAAATGTTACTGCTTAGTTTAAGGATGATGGTTTTCAAACAAAAAAAGGGAAACAAACCAGGTTTAACTGAGACACCAGTTTTCATATTAAGAAGATTTTATGTGAATCTGGACCATGTTAGCTGTAGGTTTAAGAGAATTACACTTACAATTGCATTTTAAAAGGTAGTTTACTAGAATAGGATTTACTTCTAGATAGAAAGCATTTTTTTCTCATTTTTTGTAAAGAGGGAATGTAAAAATGTTTTCCTATGATTAACACCATGCTTTCCCAGGACAAACAAAAGACTTTTGTAAGCCAGAAACCGCAAAAAATAAGCATGTGTGTTCCCAAGGATTAGAACAGTATTACACAAATACAGCAGAAGATGGTATGGAAATAAATTCTAAAATAATGTGTTCAAAGGCTTCAAAAACCATTTTGAAATAAGTTTTTCAGCTCATACATATTGACACAGCCCTGAGGTTTCAATCACTTACATACATACCACAGTAGCTCCTTGATAGCTCAATTTACAGTTAGAAAATGTTATCTAAATGTAGATTAGAAAACAGCTTTTGTGTTTGCAAGTTCACAGGAGGGAGTGGTTTGGCTTTCATTTACTGGAATGTAAAATGGACAAATCTTCTATACGATGCCTGCAGAAGTCATATTTGATGTGGCCATGTTTGCAGCAGGGTCATCAGCCTCTGCCCTGTGAACCTAGAAGATGGGCCTTCAACATTAATTGTTCCTAGTGACTCCCCAGCACTTTTGCTGGGAAGGATTCTGATGGCAGCATCCTGCAGAACTCCGTGGCCATGGGTTTAATCCGGGAGTTGTGTCTCCAGCCTAACCCAGTTACACACATTCCCACCACAAAAGCATGGGACAGGCATCTCCAAAAGGAGTAACATCACACCTGTCTCAGACACCAGCCACAGAGAGGGAACCCCATGGAGATGCCTGTCTAGTTCCCTCAACTACACAGGGCCCTAGATGAGTTGCTTAGACTAGACAGCTACATTTTAGATGGCTAAAGATAGGTGAGATTAATCTCACCTTTAGCCTTGGGATGTGTCACAATTTACCTCTGGAGAATTTATTAGTCGAGTTTCTATGGTAGGAAACCAGCTGCAGCATAGAAAGGATGAAAAGAGGGGACAAGGGCAGAAGAGAACACACCCAATATTAAAGATGGCCTAAATATTCCATAGTATAACCTGTGCCCTGCAGTCCACACAACTAACCTGCAGATTAGAGCACTTTCATCTCTCTGGAACAGAATCAATCCACAGAGCAGCCAGAGCTCAACAAATCGAGTTACAAACTGGAGGTAGCTGAGGCTGGAGCTTTTAGAGTGCCAGAAGCAGAAAAGAACACAAAGACAGCTTCAGCCAGGCTTCATAAGGAAGTAACAACATTTGATAGAATGGAACTTAAAGTCCCATTAATGACATGAATGTATTAGAAAAATAAATCTATTTCAAGAAAAGGGACATTTTCCCTTGCTTTCTTCTGGTGATATTGTTATTATTTGTTATCATGCACATTAACTTTGTGAGCATTTGTCACCTGAGTTTTTATATTGTTTTAAATGCTTAGAGCATTTGTTATTCATCTGCAGGAAGATGTATGTCCTTGATTTTTAGCTTATATTCCCAGATTTCCTTTTTATTGATTTTACTTCTTCATTTTAGGAAAAACTAGACTAGTTTTTTTGTATTTTTCTTCTTCTAGTTGTGTCTAATTTCAATGCAGGAAGTACTTATGCAGTTCTTCAGTCTGACTGTGAGTGAGAACCAAGCTATTACACAGTAACTTTACTCCCAATTGTGTGGGAAGTAAGAATTGCATCATCCCTAGGATCGAGAACAGGAGATGAAGATCCCTTCTTGGTGGGTGCGGTCCACGATTTTGTAGTCAATCTTTCAACCAAAGTAAGAGTTCCTTTTGTTTTTATTTGTTTCTTCCCTCTTCTGTTTCCCTCTCTTCCCCACAAAAATCTTTGTGGAAGACCAAAAAAACCCAAAAAACCCCAACTTTCAGTCTAGTAGTAGGTATTTTAAATTTTATGCTTAAGCACTCTAAACATCTCATACTTCTGCAACTCCGTTTTTACCATCTAAACAGTTGTCTTTATTCCCCTATCCACGTGTGAGTACCAGGGGATTAGGAATTCCCAACAGATGTAAGAGCATGACAAGAAGTCATAGAAAATATAAAAAGCAGGCATAGAAACTTTGATTCAGAGTACCTTAAGTATTGTTAGTACCCAAATCTCAAGACAAATGTTACTTTTTGGATATCATTACCTAATAGCTGCTCTTAAATTTAAATTCCAAGAAATTGCTTAGGTTATGCAGCTCTTTGTACTGGTGAATACGCTGACCAACTAATAAATACAAATAATTAAATTCTGCCTTCTTAAAAAGGTGAAAGGCCATTAGCAAACAGACATTGAAGGAAAATCTATATTAGCCTCTACCAAAACTGAAAGCCTACTCTAAAAACAGCTGAAGAAAGTTATGCAACACTTAAATACAGTGTAAAACAGTGTGTCACTCTACGAGATATTAAAAAAAAATCATTCAAAGGCACACTAAATTGTTAAACTGGGTTAAAATATCTTAACAATGAAATTCCCATTAGCACTCTTGGCAGTGCATCATTTGCTGTCATTAACGTTTTATTCAGGAGCTTCTGGAGGAGGCTGCCTTCCCTGGTGCCTTTGGATAAACAGGTACGTGGAATTTGGGAGGGAGGGAACGGAGAGAGGGAAGAAGGCAGGGAAGGAGGGAAGGAGGGCAGGAGGCAGGGAAGGGAAGGAGGCAGGGCAGGGAGGGAGAGGAGGGCAGGGAAGGGCAGGAGGCAGGGCAGGCAAGAGAGGGCAGGGGCAGGAGGCAGGGCAGGAGT
>VYZP01055529.1:0-11049 GCA_013400635.1 Hypocryptadius cinnamomeus
ATTTTTCCAGAGAATGTGAATGTCACACTGTCCCTCCAGGCCATTGTCCAAAGTCTCTCTCCATCTTTCCTGTAGCCTCCCTTCAGGTACTGGAAGGGGCAGTTAGGTGACTCTGAAGCTTTCTCTTCTCCTGACCAAGCCCAATTCCCTCAGCCTTTCCCACAGCAGAGCTGCTTCACCCTTCTGACCACCTTGGTGTCTCCTCTGGACTTGTTCCAGCAGCTCCATGTCCTTCCTGTGCTGGGCCCCAGGGCTGGAGGCAGCTCTGCAGGTGGGGTCTCACCTGAGTGGGGCAGAATCCCTCTGTACCTGTGCACCTTTATCCATCCCAAACGAGGCACTCTGCAGACTCCTGAAGCCTTCAGGCCACACCACCACATGGAATGCACCAGGAATCACCCACACGCAATTCCAGCCTGACGGAAGTATAACCAATCAAAATCTGTGCATGGAGCACTCTGAAGTGTTCACAGGGAATTCCCAGTGAGTGCCATCAATTGGATCTGATTAATAAAACATGCCAGCAAGGCACGAGCTGTGAATTTGTGCTCACAAGCACTTCCAGGCACACAGACAAGCACCAGGCTGGTGTGTATTACACACAAGGACATCACTTATGCTCAGGTAGCCAAAGGCCTCTGAAAATATCACCTGGTATTTTTACAGGAGCCTCTGTCTGGAAAGCTCTCATGCTCCATTTTCCCACCTGCATTGTTCACAAGGTGACATCCATCAGCAGCATCCCAGATGGATGGCATGAATTAATAGAGCAACTCCAGAGGCTGAGTTCCCAGCCAGGTATTTATATCCCTTCCCTTGTGAGCCAGCTGACTCTACTTATCTAAGAAATTGTAACCCCTCTCAAAAAAGGCAGAAGTGTCAATACATCAAAAAAAAATGGAATCCAAGAGTGGGAAAAAAAATCCAAATTTGTCTGCTTTGTTTGCAGATACGTCAGATATGCAACAGCCTTCTAAATGGAAGGTGATATGACCAGAATATTTCCCTGAGGTATAATCTGCTTCTCTAATAAAACAGTAACTTCCCACTGTGCTGTCATGAATATTACCTGAAATAATGCTCATTCCTTTAATCCAGGAATTTGTGGAAGGATGAGAAAAGCATTCCCATGTATGACAAATGAACAGCAAAGCAGCAGTGCAGACATCAGAAACTGTTTCTTCTTTAGTACCTCAGTTATCTCACCAAAGACTGGTAATGAAAACACAAAGTCTTTCAGATCTAGATGTGTGAATTTGGGCTCAAGCTCAACCACTTGAAGCAATATGAAAACAGAAAGAGCTGAGTTCTCAGCCATCTCAACCTGCAAACCTAAAATCAGTAAATATCTACATTGCCTTGTGGGGCAGCTGCACCCAAATTCCAAATTTTGATTTGTTCTTCAGCATCTAACAAACTGTCCTCTACAAGTACCTGATACCACCCCCAGACCAGAAAGGATGAAGATAAAACTGAAGTAAACAACACAGAAAGGATATTCCCAAATTCCCAGCAAGAATATTCCAAATCCTCTCTTCTAAACAGCATTTGAATTGCATGTAGTAAATAAAGACCAAGGGCACACCCTAAATGAAAAAAAAAACCCAAAGAACTCAATAGCTGTTCATGATGTGAGTGCCATTTCCAGAGAAATGAACAGCACATAATTATGTAATTAACAATTATGATTGTCTAAATAATCTCATTGTAGGGTTGGAGAGAGTCGAGTTACACGATCAAGCTCAGATTCAGCATTTCTAGGGGACTTTTTGTTTGGTGTTTTTTCTCTTTTTTTTTTTACACAAATTGGTATTTGAATGAGGTTCAGTATAATATGTGGAAAATTGACATTAGAGAGAGGAGAAAAATTGATGAAATAAACCTTAAACTCCTGACTGCACAAGAAAGGCATTGTATAAAGGCCTCTAGGAGACATGGCCTGATCCACTCAACCAACTCCAGCACAGGCAGCCCAAAATCTCTCTAGGGGAACATGCAATTCCAGCCTAATGGAAATACAAGCACTGAAATCCTCAGAGGCTTAAACATTCCTTGTATGAGATCCTCATGTGTCTTATGAAAGGAAAATCCCCCAAAATTTTGATGGATTTTATTAATTGGTGTCCAAGGTCCAGCTTGATGAGGCCCAGAGCAACCTGGCATAACACAAGGTGTCCCTGCCCATGGCAGAGGGGTGGAACTAGGGAAGCTTTAAGGTCCCTGCAATCCAAACCATTCCAGGACTCCAGAATTGTACTTATTCAAGTATTTTCAAGACAGCCCAAAGGCATTAATTTTTTAAAGAGACATGTCTTTCAAAAATTTGCCATAAAAACCCAAGAGCAACATCCTCTCCCTCAAACAAATAATTTTCAAATGCAGTGCTTACAACCAGGCAGAAACTGTGAAACAATCCAGAATTTTGAGTTCAACATACACTCTACTGAAAATTAGAAATTTTCCAGTTAGGAGGAAATTTACATCCAAGGCCATGTTGAATGGGGTTTGGAGCAACCTGGGATAGTGGGAGGTGCCCCTGCCCATGGCAGGGGGTGGAACTGGATGAACTTAAGGTCCCTTCCAACCCAAACCTTCCTGTGATTCCATGATTTTATGTTAAAGCAATAATGGCTTTTTACATGTAACTGTTTCATTGTTTGCCTTACAAATGGATTATTTTAATCAAATACTCCTTTAAGAACTTTCTGAAGGAAATAACATTTTTACTCTTATGGTTTCAGAGTGGACATACCCCAAGTTTTCCTTCAGACAGAGTCCCAGCTATTCCTCCAGAAGCTGACATTTCCTCTGCCCCAGCCAGGCAAGGCTGAAATCAATATTGCAGGGCTTGCAAAACAGTCCCTTCCCACTCAGACGGTTCAAACCTGTCTGCAGCCTGTTGGACTCCTTGGAGCCACTGGATGCTCCAATAGTTTTGGCAATGCAAGTCCCCATTTTCACTGGGGTCAGCCAGAACAAGATCAGACCACATTCCTGGTGGCCAGCAGGTGATCTGTGCTTGTGTAAGCTCAGGCACAAAGGCACAAGTTTATCTCTGTGTCCAAACGCAGCCAGCTCGCTCTGCAGAACCACCTGCAGTGAAAAGAGCAGCTCAAAAAAGATTACAAAAACCAGCAGCCCACTGAGACAAGGTCTGTATGGCAGTAAGAGCCTGGCAATGGAATTCATCCATCCTGGCTCCAGAGCCAAGAAAACCACTTGCACCTCCAGAGAGCTCAATGGTTTGTTCACACATCACCAGGTGAAACAAGAGAGTAAGTTATTCCTTCCCATTTAATGAGAAAGGATTAAAAATATATTAAAATTAAAAAGTGTCCCAAGAATGATTTTAGCAAGAATTAGGGGGAGCACTCCAATTTCTTGGAGTTGATCTCCCCTTCAACCAGAGAACAGCTGCCTGGAAGGTATCAACCCTAATAATGTCATGACTATAAAGTTAACCAGTAACAGAATCCAAGAATGGTATGGGTTGGAAGGGACTTTAAAAATTATCCAGTTTCAGCCCCATACCATGGGCAGGGACATCTTCCACTATCCCAGCTTGCTCCAAGCCCTATCCAACCTTGGACACTTCCAGGGATGGGGCAGCCACAGGTGCTCTGGGCAACCTGTGCCAAGGCCTCACCACCCTCTGAGTGACATTATTAGGAAATCTTGAATAAGATGAAAATATTAGAATAAGGTGTAGCAAATCCTTTGAATGCTTTTGAACATGCCTTTTTGCTTCTGTACTTGAAAGACAACTGAACAGCTTGGGTCCGTCCCAGCTGGCTACAGGGCAGAAGTACAGTATAGAACAAGGGTCATCATAAATTAAAATTATAAAAAAATAAAAGGAAAAGATATTTTGGTTCCAGTTAAAGCCAGAATGACCATCTTTGTAACCAATTAATTTGGCGAGGCTTTTCTTGGTTTAGAAGCCATAGTCTCCTGTTACAAGCCCTGAATCAGTCCCTCATTTCTCTTCTCTCTAATGCTGTTCAGAATAGCCTTGGGCAGCCCCAGGGGATTAATCCAGCATTCCTCACTTTCCCTGGTGGAGGGAACTAGCAAGTGTATTCCAGGGCTATTAAAGAGTTAATTAGGTAGTGCTTTGTGCATCGAAGCTTCACAGTTTCAGCAAGTCTCGAGTGACATCCAATTAACAAATCTCTGATGAGCTGTTTCTTAGAGAGCTCAGCACGGTGCTCCATGTGCTCCTTTGTCATTCCAGCCACGAAGTCCCAAGGTCCTGCTGCCCCTCTGCCCCTCGGTGAGGGGATATCTGTGATTCTCCTGGCTGGCTCTAAGCTGTCAATCCTGGCCCCTCTCAATAAAAGTTTATTTACTAAACTTGGGAGCATTCCGTACAAAGCAAAAAACAGGCAGCTACATCAAAGACTCCCTATTATCACTCCCTAGTGAACTGTGAAAATATAAATTCAAAGCTGACAAGCTAGTTAGACTTTTAACTAAAATCTGAGGGCAATTAACTTTAACCATGCCACTCTGCTACTGTACTCCTGGCACCAACTTTGAGAAGTGGCCCAAATTCCTCTGAGGAACAGAAAGACCATTTATCTCCTCTATTTATTCAGGGCAAACCTCCTCCTTCGTTTCAAGCTGGGAATGCAGCGTTGCTGACTGTGACTGGCAGTGATAAAGGAGCTGGTATGATTTTCAAATGAGCAGCATGTCCTGCTTTCCCAAATATTGGAGAAAAGTGAATAATATGCCCTCCTAAATAAGAGCCAGGTACCGATTTAGAGCTGCACACTGGGGAAAAGGTGTCTATAAATTCCTGGACACATAAAACTCCTGCTTTAAAAAGGATTTCTGCTTGTATCTCCTACAGAAAGGTATTTTTATTTGCAGAACTTGGGAAAGGAAAGCAATCAGAAGTGACAGAAAGATCATTTATCTAAGGATAAGTTAGGAAGTGGCATTAATCTACAGAATAATTTCTGTACAAGTGATCCCTTCCAATGTTCCTTGAGATCCTAGCCATGTTCTGGGACTGAATCCTTTTACAAGCACCAAAAGGGGTTTGCAATGATATGATTTTTAAGGTCCCTTCTAACCCAAACCATTCTTTTCTATGAAAAATATAAGATAGAAACTGTCAAAAGCATATTGATTTGCTAAGTATCTATATGGAAATGAAAATAATATAAAGCTTTTATATATTTGCAATATATGATTATAAACCAAGAGCTTTGTACCTAAAGCTCAAAACAAATATTTAATATTTAGTGGAAGCTTTACATCTGGAGTCTCAAGTCTTCATATCCAATGGAGAGAGGTGACCCTCAAATGCACAGCTCACACCTTAAGCAGGTTAAATGGCCCTTCACTGAAGCTTTTCTCTTCCCCTGCTTCTTAGATGTTACATCACTATATTTAACCTCTCAGCTGGGATGAATCTTCCCCTCCTTTAGGCATTTAGCTTAACTCTGAAAGAATTGGAGAATATTGCCTTGAATCAATCAGGATCAGCAAATCTCCACAGCAACAAGGCATCCTGAAGGACAAAACAAGAAGCCAAGTGGGTGCCTCCTGCATGACACCCCGAAGGTGATTTTTCTGTCAGGGCCCATTGGTGTCAAACCCCATAACCCCCCCTTGGGTGCAATCTCATCTTTTCTTTCAAGAACTTCAGATCCAGGAAAACAGAGTCTGACAATCCAGGTTGCAGAAAAATCAGTTACTAACTAGCACAAAACAGTTTTGCAGCTTTCAGTCCAAAACTTTCAACCATAAAAACTTCTTGGAAAATTAGTACCAAAAGTGCTTTACAGATGTCATGGCAAAATTCTAATCTCTTGTTGCCTGACATGAACTTGAGATAACTTTTCCTACTTGCCAAGCTTCCTCTGAGACTGTGAGCAGTTCCCATCCCTTCAGCACTCTGTAAAGGTGAAGGGCATTTTGTTCTGCTGATACAGGAAAGAAAGGAGTTTCAAGACTCAGAATCTGTGATTGGAAGAGGATCTTCCACAGCCCTGCAAGGCTTTAGGTCTGAGGAGGTACAGAATTTGGGAGCAGAAGGGCCCTACAAAAGCCCACTGTGGGTTAAAGCAGAGGGGCAGCATCTCCTCTACCCTGGAAGATTCCCAGAAAGCGAGAGCAAGCCTGGCCTGGGCAGGGAGCCCTTTATTGTTACCAGTGTTTTTGTACAGCCAGTTGCCAGGAGTGACAAAGCTCTGTTTTCCAGGAGCAAGTGCTCAGATCAGAACCCCCAGGCCGGCGGTGCTGCCGAGCGAAGGCTCAGCCGCTGGGCGTCTCTTGGAGACACCCATTTCCCTACGACAACGCCGGAAAAAGGAACGGGCCACGCTCCCTGCCTTTGGACCAGATCCATCACAGTTGCTACACACAGCATTCCTGTGCCATTTGGTAACTGACAAACACCAGGCTTATTAAAAAAAGGGGAAAAAACCTGATCTCGCAGTTGTGGAAAAAACCCCCAAGCTGCGCTCCAGGTGGGAAAGCCTGGGCAGGGGGGGACTGCTGGAATGAGAGGAGAGCAGGGAATCAGCAGCACAAGGGATACATGGAAGTCCTGGCTGTCAAAACAAGGGCTGCTGCTCCACTTGACCACTTACACAAACACTCTTGCAGGTGAAATACTCCTGCACTTCTTGCCTGACCTCAGCTTCCCAAGATCCACAAATCTCCGGGGTTACACACCCCCACCCTGAGCCATGCCCTCAGGGGATGCTCTGGAGCACAGTACCCCTCTCCCACCCAGATTTTATGTAAACAGCCCTGCTTCTGCAGGGATTTCAGGAAAGCTGGAGACAGTCACGCTCCAGGACTCTCTGAAAGTTTAATTAAGTTGCAATGTCTTAAAACCACAATATGGGCACCGTGGCTGTAAAGTTCAAAAGGTAAACAGGGAAGCACAGAACACTTCCAACAGCTCTGCCAGAAATAACCATTGGGAGAAACCTGGGTGATATACTTTGCACTTCAAAATTCTCAATGATCATCTCACTATTTCAATGCACTTCATGAAGAACTACACACAACACAAATTAGGCTGATACCACGTGAATCATCCCTGGGTTTAGTGGCTGGAAAATTGGGATGCAAACTTGACCCAAGGCTGCACAGCAGGTGGTGAAAGGGAATCTGGCTGTACCCCACCTGAGCCAGATTCCTGGGATCCACTACAGACAAATCTCATTCTCCAAATCCAGAGGGGCTGGGAGAGAGCAGTTCAAAAGCAGTGATTAATAGGAGGCCTAGCAAGGCAGAAGTTAAAACAGGGACATTGTGCCTTCTCAGTGTGCAAGTTCCAACAAAAAACTTCCTCTTCCAGCCGCTTGCTGACGTGTAGGATTACCCAATTTTCTCTCATCACCTCAAAGCTTGGCCCAGCATTCTCACTGCTCTTAAGATGAAACGTAAATGAATGCTTAAGCTCCCAGCATCAGCTCAGACACAGATATTAAAAGGCTGAATTTAGGTCACTTTGGCCAAGGCTGAATCACTACCCACAGAACATTCCCTCTTTAAGTCAGGAGGAGAAACATTTTTAGGGGAAAGCAATTTGAGAATTGGATAACTCGACAGTCACGTGTTTTGTTATATCACTGCCTCAGACTGGGGCTGAGCAGCACCAGAAGGTTTATAGAATTTATATATTGGGGTGGTCTTCATGGAACAACTAGAGTTTTGAACTGGTGCTATCACTGCACTGAATCCTTAGAAAAGGGAGATATTTAGAAAACTTAATAATCTACTGGGCTAAATGTGGTGTTTATAAACTGATTAAGGAGCTGATACTGGGATGAGCTGAGCCAGGCAAGTCAATAAATATCTGAAGCTCTAAAATAATTTGGGAATTGTTGGAGGAACAGCTTTTGCTTGGATGTGACAGCAGGGACATGGAGAGTCAGCCGCCCCCAAAATGCATCAAGACAGAATTTGGGATGTTGTCTTTGACATATTTCATATCAAATTTCTTAGTGGTTTAATCCATTCGTAGTTGGAGAGAAATTCCACATTCACTGATACCCAGAGGACTTTACAAATATTTAACAAAATCTGAGAACTTTTCCAGGCACTTGAAGTGTTTGGTGCTTTTTCAATATTTTTAAAAGTTTAAGCACTGGATGAGATTTGGAGAGAACGAACAAAAACCTTCTACTTATTTACCTGGACTGTTCCTCTTTTTCTCCACTAAATATAAATCCATATCCATATTATGAGACATCAAAGAATAAATATATAAATAAAGGGTATCCCAAAACAATAAAATTGCTTTATTTTTTTGCTCATCTAAGATTCTTTTACTCCCTTATGAGATGTAGTGGCTTAATGAATAATAAAAAAGCACCTTCAAGCTTGCACTTGACCACAGCAAGATGTTTGTAGCAATTACTATTTTTGTAACTGCAAATATTCATTGCAAAATACACAAGCTGACAATCTGAAATTAAAATATATTTTTTAGAAATTTTATGAAAAATAAATTGTATTTTCTGTGAACTAGAAAACATTTCCTAATTAGCATTAGCCTTTGACTACCTTGTACTACAGAAACTTTCTTCTGCTCCCAAGCTTAGATTTCTTTTTTGTAAAAAAGTATTGAGAATAAATAATTTTCTTTCAAGTATTGAAGCACTGAGTGACATTTAAATTCTTCAATGTTCTGGAAAACAGGATTTCAGGGCATGCAATATTTTTGATCTTCCCTTCATTTGTTAAAAAACAACCTGTACCACACAGGTGACACAGGATCAGTGTTACCCTGTGCTGGGCTGGATTCTGCTGTCAAAAACACTTCCTAACACTTGGAAAAAGTCAGCTCCTGGTGAAACAGAGCAGGTTTAAAATAAATACCAGTAAGTAAAAAATTAAAAATTGAATGCCACTTCTCACCCTCTGTCCACTCTACTATCTGTGTGAAATCATCTTTGATCCTGACTTTTTGTGGGAGCTGAAAATTTATCCAACATATTCTGGTTTTTAACTCCAGCAGAGGTAGTTGCAAAGTGGCCACCAGACCACCCTGGGAATTCTGTATCCTGATGGACTCCAGAACTTTCCACCAGGATCACTGAAGCAGAACCTTCTGGAGGTCCATCCCCAGGCTACAACCAAATATTTCTGAGGAATTAATGATCTCAGACAGCAGCAGCTCCTGGTCCAAAGCCAGACCAACCTCCAGCCTCTCCTCCCCACACCCACTGGGTTTGCAGCACAAATCCAAACACCCTCGGGCACAACCAACTGTCCCCAAGGAGAGACAAACTACACACCACAGATGGATCACATCCCTTAATCCACTGCAGGGAAGACTTCAGACCCTGCTGCATGCATGGAAATTTTGGAATCTGTTCAGCAGAATATCCAAACTCTGTCCAACTCAGCAAAACTCTTGGGCTCCCCTTGGTTGCCTGTTCTGTGGCTGATTTCAGTTGTTATCACGGAATGGGTTGGGTGGGAAAGGACCTTAAATCATCCAGTTCCACCCCTGCCATGGGCAGGGACATCTCCCACTATCCCAGGCTGCTCCAACCTGGCCTTGGACACTTCCAGGGATCCAGGGGCAGCCACAGCTTCTCTGGGCACCCAGACAAGAATTCCTTCCCAATACCCCATCTATCCCTGCCCTATGGCAGTGGGAAGCCATTCCCTGTGTCCTGTCCCTCCATGCCTTGTCCCAAGCCCCTCTAGGCTCTGGAAGGGGCTCTGAGCTCTCCCTGGATCCTTCTCCTCTCCAGGTGAACACCCTCAGCTCTCTCAGCCTGGCTCCAGAGCAGAGGGGCTCCAGCCCTGGGAGCATCCTTGTGATTTTAACATTTTAACAGGTCCACAAGTCCCTGCTCTCTCCTCTCAACAAATCAAAACAGGACAATATTCATCCTTAACTCCAAATCTTAGACCCTTCCCACAGTGTATTCCATGAGGGAGAACAGCAAGTCCTCATCACCAGGACCCTGACAAGGGACACATCTCTCAAAGCTGATGCTGAAGCCACCTGAGCACAGAAGGCACCAACTGTCCCCCTGCATGATTTGTCTTCCCCATCATCCTCTTCCTCTTTCCTTAGCTGAGGGATATGCACAGTTATTAAGAGATGGTCAAATTAATCAGTGCTTTTGTCACATTTGTCCCTCTCTCTATGGCAATGCCATAACTGTTCAAAGGAAACACGCTGGGATTGATGGTGGTTTGCAGAGGGAGGCTGCAGATGTAGTGAAAAACAGACACTGGATTTCTTAACCTTGTCTTAATCTTGGGAAAATTCAAATAAGCCCAAACTAAATTCCAATGGCCAAGTTTGCAAACTTGCCAGGGAGCTGGAGAGAGCTCAGAGAGAGACAAAGAACCAGTTTGGACACTGGTGGGGAACTTTACCACCAAGTCACTCTCCTGCACCAGATATTTCTCCTAATTGGAGAGTTTAAAAAGCAAATATTCACAGCTGAAAAAGAATGGTCCAGCAGAGAAGCTGAAATACTGGATTGGAAGTGGAAAAGCTTGTTTCTTTAGATTTTAAGCACTTTCTCAGGCTGAATCATTTCCTTTGCTCCAACTTCTGGTTTGTTTAACCCATCTGAACCAACCAGCAGTTTCATAACCAGTTTGATGAGCCAAAAATCAGAAGACACCCTTGGAGGAACGTTAGACACCCTTTAATGACACTAAGTCAGCAAAAATCAGATTGCTGTGAACACCCAGTCCTTGCAGGCAGCTTGAATAGATCCAACTGCCACCTTGGAGGTAATAAAATATATTCTAATCCCTGATTTCTGAGAGAGACCAAGCTGCTGTTTCCCTCTCATTCCCACAGCAGCATTATCCCCACAAGTTGTCAGCCGAAATTCCACTCCTCCAGACACAGGAATAAGCAAACTCCTGCCCCAGGGAAAGCAGGGCAGGGAGAGAGACCAACTCATCATCAAGAACTTGCCCACCTGGCTTAAAAATCAACAGGAAGCCACCTGCTTAGTTCACACTTCCATATACAAATCCTGTTATGATAGGATCAAAAAAAGGTACTTTTCCTTGTTTTGAACTGCTCCACTGCAATTT
>VYZP01055529.1:11105-33369 GCA_013400635.1 Hypocryptadius cinnamomeus
TTTTTTAAGGAAATCTCTTTGATCAGACAAATATTTTTAAAATGAAAAACAAAACAAAGCTGGTCTATAAAGCTCAGGCCCATGGCAAGGGCTGCTTGGGAGGAAGGGATTACACAGGACAAAAAATAAGGTGAGGTTTATTCCCTAGAAGCCAAACCCATCTTCTTAGGTACTGGAGTGTTATTTCTCACATAATACACAGTTAAAAAAATTAAAAAAAAATAATAAAAAAAAGACAATTGCAAGAAAAAAAGCACAATTAGGATTTGTTTCGAGCACTCAGTTAAGCAGCTATTCCAAACATTGTTTTGTGGTCCCTTACATGATTCTACTGCTTTAACCCTATTTACCCTATGGATAAAAGTGCTTCCAAATAACATTTTTATGCAATTTAATTTAGAGCTGGATTTCCTTCCTCCCTTTTATATTTTCTTTTTTTTCCCCCTCTTTTCTCTAAATCTCAGTGAAGAATCCCACTGGAGAACCACCATTGCAGGACAAGGTGTTATAAAATATACAGATGACAAGTTCCAGCACAGAAATGCCAAAAGCCAATAGGAAATCAGCTCAATTAAAGCCTTTTACTAACACAGACCCTCCTCTTACACCATAGGTTTTCCCCAATTATTTCATCAGATCCAATTATGGATATATTTTTTTGTCCATGCAGTGCCTGAGGACTGGATATGACCAACTGAGCAACCTCAGGATATTTAAATGACAAAAGCAACTGAGCCATCCTGATTTCAGACCCACTCAATCTCAACACAAAGCCATGTCAATGATTTCCTCTTTTTGAGAGGGGAAAAAAAAATCTTGAGGTTTCTTTTTCTTCCAAAAAGAAAAAAAACCAGAAGTACTCCAGTCGTGACAAAGTTCTGATTGGCCTTTTCCTCTTACAAACTTCCACAGCCTAAAAGCTTCCACGATGCAAAAAAAAGCAAAGGCAGCAAAAATCCACCTCCAAAAAACACAGCACAGCTTTCACACCAAGTGTAGTTAAAAAATGACTAAGTTTTCTTGATATATGAATTTGTGGGTAAACCATTTATCAATGACCTGTTTACCTGTGCTGCAGAGTCCCTCAAGCAGAGGGCCATGTCATTCCCCTTTGACTGATTAATTAGCCAATCAAGGGATATTTTTCACTCTGAGGCAGGATGGGTTATTCCAGCTAATGCCTGGTCTCTAATGGTAACACATTAAAGCCAACTTGGCTCTTTAAGCCTCTGGAAGTGACCAAAAGGGAAGGAGAGAAGATAAATCAAAAAGAGCTCCCCCCAGTTTTGTTTGTGTTTCTTAACAACCCCCCCAAGGAACAAATGTGGAGGCAAGACTTCTCCAATGAAGAGGGGAAGAAAAACCACCTTTACTTCCAGATTGGGAGATATCGTCTCCTCTGCCTCTCTCCCGATATCTGGACAGCAATAATTTATCCTCCAGTTGATTAACAAGGTGCTTATAGAATAGGCAACAAAACATCAATACTTCCCTCTTCCTCTTTTTTTTATCAAAAGCACAGCTAGGACAGAATGCTGGTAAAAGAAATTCTTCCTGGTGTTTCTGAAACACTCTCATCTGCATGGAGAAATATTAAATATATGGCCCAAATTAACACCTTGAGCCTAATTAATTTTCTGATTTGCTATGTAGGACGTTGCAAGTTACCAACTCAAAGCAACAGGGCTTTAGATCAGCTTCCCACGGGTCTGTGCTGCCAGATTTGCTCTACCTGTACCACCTGTGCAGGGGGTTGGACCTGGATGAGCTCTAAGGTTCCATCCACCCCACACCATTCTGTTCTTTATTAGCCCTGTCCTGTGATTTAGCCCTTCAGCTGTACTGTCCTGTTGTCCTCCTTGTCACTTTGTGTCATCAGGCTGTCCTGGTTGTTCCTCAGGCACAGGCAAAGGCCTTGCACTGCTCACTGCTGGCAGAATCTGGTTTGGGGTTGTTTTTTCTCTTCTTTTTGACCCTTTTGGCTGTTAAGAGTCTATGGTGGGGTGCAGAGCAGAACTGGAGAGGCCAAAGTTCCTGCAGTACTACAGAAGCTGTAAAAATCCCTTGATAAAAATCACAGAATGGTTTGGGTAGGAAGGGACCTTAAACCATTCCACCCTTTTCCACGGGCAGGGACACCTTCCACTATCCCAGGTTGCTCCAAGCCCCATCCAACCTGGCCTTGGACACTCCTAGGGATCCAGGGACAGCCACAGCTTCTCTGAGAACCTGTGCCAGGGCCTCCCCACCCTCAAAGGGAACAATTTTTTCCTCATATCTCATCTGAACCTCCCCTACCTCATCTCAAGACTACTCCCCCTTGTCCTACCACTTGAGACTAAAATTCTGAAGCAAGTAAAATGTGCTGATCGAAGCAGCAGAGGTTTCAAAGATATTAAGACTCTAAAATATTCCATGACTGAACAGGGAAGGCCAAGAGATCCCGTGGACAAGGACAGGGATTCCAGCATGAGCCCATCTCCTTTAGCCACACAGAATCCAAGCACAACACAACCACAGGAATCCAACTTCAGTACTGGAGCCACTCACAGAACGGCTTCTGGGAGCTGTTTTACTTAAACTGATCCATCTCTGCCCATCCCAACGGGTCTAAAAGTGTTAAATTCATCTTTATTCTTGGCGTCACTCACTGAGGAGCTGGGATTTCCCTCAGGAGACTCCTCCAGTGCCCTGCTGACATCATGGTAAGGAAGCCTGCTGAAGAGTAAGTCTGAGTCTTCCTTTTTCTAACTGAAGTTCTCACCCCCAGTCTCATTCCTGGCTTTTGCCTACTCTGATTACTGTCCCTTCCCTTCCTCTGCTCCTCCCTCCCCATGACCCCCAGGTATTTATAGGCAGAGAGGTCATCTTTTTTCTGCCTCTCTTCTGAGATGAACGTATCCAGTTCCTCCACTCTCTCCTTCTAGGACATGCCCTCTAACCCTATCTCCCATTTTACTAAATCCTTTTGGACTCTCTCCAGGTTTTTGATGTCTTTTTTTTTTCCTGTTCTGCTTCTCAGTCCCAAATACCTCATGCTAACTGTGGTCTCCAAAGCAGAACAGTGAAAAAAATCTCTGTGTTAATTTGTAACTCATTTTCCTCTTCTGCAGGTTTTTCCCCTTCCCTGGCATTGCCAAAAAAGGGAGCAGCAAATTAATTAATGTGCTAACTCTGCAACAAATTTGGTCACAGGTAAAAAAAAAACCCTAAGATTAAACTTGCAACTTGCCTAAAAGCCACAATTGTGAAACCCCACTAACACCAATATCATGATTGGTATTTTGCAGAGAGAAAGTCAAGGTGCAGGGAATGGTATCAGTTCACCCATAACTTCAGGGAGCCCATGGCAGAGCCAGACTTTAATGGATTTTCAGCTATGTCCCTTAAGATTAGCCAACATGCTTTTGTGATAAGTGCTGGGAAATATAAATCAGTTGAGGAAGTTCTGCAAAATGTGTCAGAAGACAATTTCCTGATTAAAAAAAAAAAGTGAAAAAGCACCAGGGGTGGACAGTTCCATTTTTAATGCCTAACAAGGAAGAAATCACTGCAAGCCTGAGACTTTCGGGCTACTTGGATTGGGTGGCTTAAGGGAACTTACGCAGGTTTACATCCAAGTTACACAAACTTGGAGGAAGCAGATTACTCATGGAATGGCCTGAGCCATGCATGTGAGAAGGATGCAAAACACTCAGGTTTTTATGCATCTCCAACAGGGTTTGAGCAAATCAGAGCTGCTCCCCCCAGCCCCCAGAGTGAAATCAGTGCCAGAATCATGTTGTTCAGCAACAAAGTTGGGACCGTCTGCAACTCATTCCCAAATCCTCAGCTCCACTCAGGAGCATTTTCTCCAGTGATAAGGCTCCATCAGGAAACACAGCTGGATGGAGGAAGGAAATTCTGAGAAGCAAAAAAAATAGTGGGGGTTCCAGGAAGTTCAACCAGATAGGAACTAATGGAATTTGTTTTTCTGTCTCCCCAGCTCCCAGTGTTCCTAAGCAAGTGAGAAAATCACAGGGAAAAGTGGTGGCAAAAAACAAGTCTGGCAGATCTTAGCCTGCAAAACAGGTCCTCACTGCAGGCCTCCAGAGAGCATCATAATTACAATTCAATATTTTCGATCACTTGCTCTCCCTGGGAAAAACTGCAGACGTTTTCAATTTAGGTCCACTCTGAAGCCCAGCCATTGTTTTCTTCCCCACCTCATTTTTTTGACTTGTATTTTTTTTTTGTTTTGTTTTGTTTTAAACAAAGGTCCCTGTGTAGTTTATTAAGGAGGTTTGAGCTGGACACCTAATTTATCAAAAATAATTTTTAAAAAAGACTGTTATGTTGAACATTCAGGAGAATTAAAGGTTGCAATAACCTCTGATTAGTAACACATATCCCAGAACCATCAAAACAACAGCACTGTAGTTTTATTACTTCTAGAGAAACTCCTTTTGACCCTCAGGGGCAAACAGCATTTCCTTCCACATCCTTTGCAATTCCCTCTTTTGCAATCTTTACAGTCCTCTGGCGAGCTCCCTCTTCCTTTGATAAGATAGATAATCCAAGTTTCAACATTCACCACTTACTGAGGTAGAGTTGGTGTGGAATAAGAGAAAGGATCCATCACCAGACCAACCCTGGGCCACTGAGACAGTTAAGAAGGGAGTCTGAGATCAGCCCCACAGTTCAGAGAGCTCAGATTCAGCTCACACAGAGCATCTCCTGCCAAAGGCTACTAGAATGACTGCTAATGACCACACTGGAAAAGAGTGGGCAGGACTGACTGGAACAGGACACATCTGATTTGATGAGATCCTGTTTACCACCGCAGCAGTTGAGAGATGACAGATTTTTGACAAGCATTTCAGAAGAGCCAGGATTATCCTGCTGGTCCAGAGACCATCACTGAGCTTTGAGTTCTCCCACTAACTCCCACTGGAGCATAAGCACAGATGGAATTCCCTGTGTTTTGATTTTTTCTTCTCTTTTCCTAACCTCTAAAGGCAGTTTGGTGTGACACCAGCCAACCAGCCAGACCTAGTGCAACAGTAGGGAGGTTTAGATTGGATTTAGGAAAAATTTCTTCATGGAAAGGGTTGTCTAGCGCTGGAACAGGCTGCTCAGGGAAGTGGAGGAGTCACCATCCCTGGAAGTGTTCAAGAAGCATGTGGCTGTAGCACCTGAAGACATGGCAAAGTGGTGAACAGGCTTGGAAATGAGGATTGTAAAGGTCTTTTCCAGCCTTAACAATTCCATGATTCTGTGATCTCTTCTGCCCCTTAAGTGACCTCTTTTATCCCCTGAAATTTTGTCATGGGTTTAAACTGGAGGCCTTAGGGAAGGCTGATAATCAAAACTCTGGACAAACTCCTGAGGAAATTGCCATAGCTGATCCTGCTCTGAGCAGGTGACTCCTCTGGAGACCTCCAGGTCTCTTCCAGGCTCAGCAATTCTGTGATTCTGTGAAAAGCAGTTCCTGCATCATCCCATGAAGTTACACCCAAGTTTTTCTGATCCCAGACTGAAACAACTAGAAATAAGGGAAGAAGAATTAAGCTGAAAATCTTTGTCAAAAGATCAAGAGTGGGGTCATTCAGTGCACATCAAATGTGTGCTGAATGCTTCTCAAACTCTGAGAACAGAATTGATGCTTTTGCATCAAACAGAGAGATGCTTCTGCATCTCTGAGAACAGAGGAGGGAGACACTACCTCAGAAAGAGCCTCAGACACAGGACTTCAAGCTATAAAATCATGGAATGTGTTGGGTTGGGTTGGAAAGGACCTTGGAGATCATCCAGATCCACCCTCTGCCATGGGTGAGGACATCTTCCACTGTCCCAGGCTGCTCTAAGCCCCGTCCAACCTGGCCTTGGACACTTCCAGGGATCCAGGGGCAGCCACAGCTTCTCTGGGCAACCTGTGCCAGGGCCTCCCCACCCTCTCAGGGAAGAATTTCTCCCCAGTATCCCACCCAATTCTATCTTATGTAAGTTTGAAGCCATTCCCTGTGTTCTGTCCCTCCAGGTCTCTCTCCATCTTTCTTGTAGCTCCTTTCAGGTACTGGAGGGCCACAGTTAGGTCATCCCAAAGCTTCTCTTCTCCAGGCTCAACAATCCCAGTTCCCTCAGCCTTTCCTCACAGCAGAGCTGCTCCATCCCTCTGATCTTCCTGGTGCCTCCTCTGGACTCACTCCAACAGCTCCAGGGGCTTTTGGGCTGGGTCATGTCCAGCTCTCACCCACCAGCACCCCCAAGTCCTTCTCCCAGGACTGCTCTATCCCTCCATCCCCAGATTGGATTGATCCTGGGGGTTGCCCTGAACCAAATGCAGCACCTGCTCTTTTTAAAATCACTTGGTCTTTTTAAATCCATGAGATTCCTGTGGCCACTGCTCCAGCTTTTCCACGATCAACAGGGGTACTTCCATGTATCATCTCCACTGCACCCACAGCTGGGAACCTGCAATCAGATTCATGGATAGGAGCAGCTCTGGCTCCTGTGGAAGTATGGAAGTCCTTATCCTGTCACCAAGGAAAGCAGCCCAGGGTTGTAGGAGCTGAAATTTGAAGGAAACTGGAGCCTACCACAACCTGCAGGAAAACCCAGGGCTCTGCTGGGCACCAGAGCCCTTCCTACCTCATCTCCACAAGGGAACAACTCAGTTCCAGGGGAATGGCAGCACCTTCCTGCTCCTGCAGGGAGCTCTGTGCAACAGCAGGGAAATGCCCAGAGCTCAGGGATTTCAAACCAAAGGCAAACACAGGGAATTCCTGCAAAGCCTCATGGGGCACTTCCCTTTGTGCCACCTTAAGGACCAGGCTCCAGAACATGATGGAAAGGGATCATAAGAGTTCATGGGTGCAGTGTAATGAAACTGCTCAGAGCTGGAGGGTCTAACCAATGCACTTCTGTTCTGTGCAAACTCCACAGATCTCTGATCCATGAAGAGAAGGAGAAGGGGGAGCTGGGGGAAGCAATTGTGCTGCCTCTGGCTTCCTCCCCCTGTGGCTGCTCAGCAGCAGCCAGAAGACAACAATGCAGCTCCAAATTCTGTTCCCTCCTGCCTGGATTTGCATGAGGAAATTTGGGTGCTTAGGAGGGAACAGTCTGTGACTTCTCTGCCAGAATGTTGAACCATTTCAGGAAATCTGCACAGCAGCCATCAGCCAACCACTGCATCTGTCAAGGGACTGGCAAAAACATGCACAAACTTAGACACCCTTCATAAAATCCATGTGATTTGCAGTGTTTATCCACAAAAGAGCAAATGATCTGCAGGAAAAAGTCCCAGAAGAAGCAACTTTCCAACTCTAGACTTCAAAAGATGTAGAACATAGAGAGAAAACAATACCAACTACTAGAGACAACCCATGAGTGGGCAAAATCTGCTCCCTCAACTCCAGCAGTGCTGAGCAGCTTTAAATCCCAGTTTGTCCTGCTTCCCACTGATCTGACAGCAAGGGAGACAAGGAGAAGATCCAGGGCATATTTAAGTGATCAGAACCAACAGGGCCCCCTGGTACAAGTTTACTCACAGGATGTGAGTTGGAGGCTCCAACAGCTCTCACAGACTGGAGTTCCCAAATCCCTATTTCAGCTCCCAGTGACCTGCAGTGAAGCTCAACAACAACTTCCAAGAGCACAAGGAGCAAGGTGTCAAACACTACAGGGTATTCCAGAAATTTCCACTCCAAGCCTCATCTTTCTCTTAAAACCAGAGATTTCCAAGAACTTGTAACCAACAGGGCAATTTCTGCAATATATTCATTTGTGCTTTTCCAGATGTTATTTTTTCCAAAGAGTTTTTCTGGATATGTTGGTCATGTCACAGTCATTTTATCCACTGATTGAGCTGGTCTGTGGTCTACAAGTGCAAAAACCTAATGAACACATAAATAAAATAAAAACTGGTCCAAACCTGGATCTCATTACCCAAAGTCAGGGGAAAGGTCTTCTCATCAAATATTTATCACTGTTCAGGCCACCTCTGAATCTTTTGCAGCTGCTCAGCCTTTTCCAATTTTTCTGAAAACAAGGGCAGTTTGTGGAGATTTCCCAGTTGCTACTGAATGCCCAATTTTATTCTGGATATTCATGGATCTTTCAAAGAATCATTTAGGTTGGAAAAGACCTCTGAGAACATCAAGTCCAACATTTGATCTTTCAGGTCAAGCAAAATTCTTCTTTGTGATGTACACTTCCTACCAAAAAAGTAAAATACTGGAGTTCCCTATCTCCAAAGAAGTTGTATCACGATAATCCACAAAATCAGGAATTAAATTTACTCTTATTTTCTCACAGTTCAAGCACAGCACTTCAAGTAGAAAAAACAAATTGGCAGAAGACATTTGGGTATTTTGTTATAAAGGATAATAAACAAGGAAACAAGGGAAATGAGAAGATTCTTGTTTACCTGGGTCTTGGAACTCTTCTGCCTTCTCCCAAAAATGCAGGACAGGTCCTGTTCAGTGCGTGATGAGAGATCCTTACCTGGAAGGGGTAAAGAGAGGGAAAAACCCCAAAACCTTCACATCTGAGGATGCATTTTGGTAACAGTGTGACACACAGACAGAGAGAAATTGCTCTTGGAGATAAACAAAAATCAGGAAGTCCAGGTTGGATGGGGCTTGGAGTAACCTAGGATAGTGGAAGGTGTCTCTGCCATGGCAGGGGGCTGGAATTAGATGAACTGTAAGGTCCCTTCAAACACAAACCATGCTGTGGTTCTATGCCAGAGCCAGTAAATGAAGGTACACAAGAGGAAATGTGTGTGTGCATTGGGATCTTTGGATTCTCATGAGGATTCCCCATTTCTGACAGAATTAGGGAGTTACAGCTCCTCCCCACAATGAAAAAAAAAATCCATTTTTACTCAGTGGGGATTTTTCTCCGATTTCTGATGTTGCTCTTGAAAAGCAAAACCTCCACCTCTGCCACACACTGGGTTAGTCCAACTCAAAACCATTTCAAGGGTGAAGCAAAGGTTTCCAGGAGGGCCATTATTACCATCTGATTGTTGTGTGGTGAGCTGGATATCAGACATGGAGCAAGGAGAGGGAAGCAGGAGAGAGTGATGTGATATTCAGAGATACAGGCAAAGGTTTAACCACTTCCACAGTGCAGGAGTTGTTGAGTTGTCCATTGACTCTGTCAGAAAATTCTTTTGGAAAAGATCAGCAAAAGTTAAAGAAAAAAAATTAACCCAGACAGGTCAACTTGTTAAGACTCTGCTGGGGTCTCAATCACTTGAAAATCAGTGACCTCAAAATGAATCTTGTAATGGCCAAAAAAACCCAAAACAAAACAAAACAAAACACAAAAATCCCCAAATCTTCTTTTTCCTGGAATCCTTAACTGTCCCTGGAGGGTAAAGAGACACATCAGCCTAGAGGAGCAAGTGTTCCCCAGCTTCCTGCTGCCTTACTGCACCGCCTCAAAATGGCCTTGTCCAAGCAAGCTGGAAGAGACTCGGGTTGTTTTCAGTCTTCTCTTGGCCAAAGCTTGGAAAGTGACACCTAAAATCCTCCTGCTTCCGTTTTCAGGCTAGGCTTCCTTTCTGTGCCTCCCCCTGGATGTATCCTCCATTTTTCCTCTAACAGAAAACCAACTCAGCTGACAGCCCCAATCTCCTGCAGCATCACAGGGGAGCAGCTACTAGAAAAGCAGCTGATTTAATCTGAGCTTGGGGTGTATTTCCCAGATCCAGGGGTGGCTGTTCCTCCAGCAGAGAGGCTCCAAACCAGCCCCGGGAGCGGAAGCCGCGTTTGGTGACGTCGCTGTTCCCTTCTCCCGCTTTTGTGTGAACTTGTCTTGTTTAGTCTGAAAGGAAGCAGGACTGGACTTCAACAACAAGGGCCATGACAACACGAGCCTTTCTCAAATAACTTTTCCTCTTTCCCTGAAAAAGGACAATTTCCCTGTGACAGGCCACAGAGGGTACAAGCAAATGTGGGGCTGCCTTGTGGAAACGTGACCAAACAAATCAGGGATATTGTGAATATGAAAGCCTTGAGCTGTGTTTTACATGCTCAAAAGACACTTCTTTTTTCCTCTATATTTAGTAAAAGGTTAAATCCAAATCAAAATAAATCCTCTTTGCTCAAACAGGCCACGGCCTCTGTACTTGCAAGCCCTGAACCAATTTAATTGTTTAATGTCATAAAGTGGCAGGCTCATGTTAACAGCTCGGACTTCAAGGTCAAATTATTTCACAAAAAATCCCAAACCCTGATATGAAAATCTGGCCTCCATTCAGGTATCAATTAGCTCTGTTTCAGCAGAGGCATTTGCTGTCAGAAAACATTACACAGAGCTTTCAGTTTAATAAATCAGCCATTAGTGGAAACTGATCCTATCCATGCCCTGAAATGGGCACACACCGTGTGAAAGGGGAACAGAGCAAAAGGGAAAGGACTGAACAACTGTCAAGGGCCAGAACCTGGGCTGACTGAAATGATGTCATCACTCTAAGAAAGAAAGAAATTACTAAACTCCACAAGTTCTTGACAGTTTCTCTGGCTGCCCTAATTTATCCCATAAAGTACCTGGTCGATGTAAGAGGGCTTTCCTCCTCCTTCATGCAGGTTTAATCTGATCCCTGATCTCATCCACATGATCTCTGAGCAGGGGTTACTGGGGATTGCAGGGGTTAGTGCCACGCAGATGCCCAAGCCACTCCCATCTCACCTTTGTCTTCTGCTCCCATCCCTGCCCACACCCTGACCACTTGGAATATTTGCTGCTCCTTTATTCAGTTCCTTCACTAGGGAATTGTTTTATTCCCAACATGAGCAGCTCAAGGCCACCCAAAATAAAGAGAAACAGCACATTAGAGCTTTAAGCAAGTAGCTGCAGGGGGTGTTTCTAAACCCAGGTTTTACTTGCCAAATTTAGACTCCACAAGGCAACAGATCACCTTGAGCAGGGTTTGTTCTAATCTTGGCCAGGGCTTATGAAACAACAAAACTCCTCTTACCTTTGGCAAACTTCATATAATGGACACGTTTCTTGGAAGATTTGGATTTTTCTTCGAGGCTGAATGTCTTTTTCTGCTTTTTCACTGAGGACTCTAAAAAAAACAGACCCCAAGCAAAGAGGGTCCAGTTCTGTTAGAGGCATCTAAGCACCAAATTCAAAAATCAGTGTAATTAACTTTCTCTCTCAAAATTCAGTCAACAACGTATCATAAAGGATTACTGAACAAAGCACTCTAAGTTTTGTCTGAAATATGTCAATGCTTGATTTTTTTTTGCCCCATCCCCTTTCTTTCCCATTTCCAATCCAATGTAATTTGAAAAGGCAAATGCAGGTACTCCAGGTCAAAGGCAAATCCATCTCTGTGGTAAAAGAACAATAATAGTGCTGTTTTTCATAGAGTATCTCCAGCACCAGAGTCTGAGAAAGATGTAAGAAATAGTAGAAAATAATGATTGAGCAGAAAGAAAAAGGGGGGAAACCCGCCCCCCCAAATAGGATTTTCATTTCTAGCCCTACACAAAACACCTTTATTTGGACATAAGCTGATACATCTGTGTAAGGAAACTGAATGGTGACAAAGCTTTTCTGTCCCTAAGGCCAGCTAGAACAAATTGCCACATCCCTATTATCTCATTTTCCAGGCTTCCAGAAGAGGGACTGCAGCTAAACTGTCCTCTGGGAATACTTTCTGGGGCTGGCTCAGTCCCAGAGTCACTCAGCAGTACTTTGGGAGACTGTGAGCAGGTTAAGGCCACGTGAAGGATTAAGCTCACTATTTAACAGCACAGAGATCACGTTCCTCTGCTGTGGCAGGTTATTTTGGGGGTACAAATGTTCTCTTTGCAGCCACAGAACCTGTTAATTTACAAAATATTGCCAGAAACAGAAAACTAACCTGTTGTACAGTTAATTACTGCCTTACTAGTCCTGAAAAGAGGCACCACAGGAGTCTCTGCTCTGTAACTCCACAGAAGGTTACTATGGTGAGGTGTTTTTTTCCTGCCTGTGGGATGGGTAAGGAAATCAATCCATACCCCAAAGGCCAAGTTGAGTCACCTTTTTCATATGACCCCACCCTGGAAAGCTCTGCTGCCCAAGCTTTTCTGACACTGGAACTCCAGCACTTCCCTGTTTGATAGGCAATGCCTATCTGATCAATCCCTGAGCTAAAACTGAAATCCTCAGCCTGCAGTACAAGAGCTGAGGGCCAGCAGGCTGAAAACCACTCTCCCACTCCCACACTAATGGGAAGAGAAAGGACCAGCAAATCCAGCTTTTTAACCAAAAAATCCTCAATAAAAAGGGTCTGTGGGGAAAGAAAGGATCACAACGAAAATATCCAGACAGCCATGCAGCACTTTGAGCCTGGTTTCCAATCTCCTGGTAGCAAAAGGAGCATTACACAGCAAAAGGTTTCTTCCACAGAGCCTTCCTCCTCCACGTTATTCCTACAGGGAAAGGGGCAGCAGCACCGCCTCGTGCCTGCAGGGAGGAACTTCACTACAGAACGTGCTGGCACTTGCAGTGGGCAGGGAAATACATCCCTGTCTTCCAGGGACTGGAAAATCCTCTGACAAACTGAGCAAGTGCTGCAGGAGTATTTAAGTGCTTTTTAAAGCAATTTAGTTGGGGCAATAAAGGCACCAAAGTGGCATTTCTGCTGCAAATGTGATCGAGGTGGATGTGCCAAAGCACTCCAGGGTATTGTTCCCACTTTTTATCCATGGGAAAGGATCAGTCACCATCACTGAGGATCCCAGCAAAAGAGCCAGGAATGACAGAATGGTTTGTGTGGGAAAAGACCACGGAGTCCCAACTCCCTTCCACTAGCCCAGGTTGCTCCAAGCCCTGTCCAACCTGGCCTTGGACACTTCCAGGGATCCAGGGGCAGCCACAGCTTCTCTGGGCACCCTGTGCCAGGGCCTCACCACCAGCAGATGAATTTCCTCCTAATATTTAATCTAATCCAAACCTGCCCTCACTCAGTGCCCAGCTAGGAAAAAAACAAAAGGAAAAGACAGCTAAAGCTACAGCCACTGAGGGTATCTGAATGCTGGCATCAACCCCCACGGGGCCCTTCCTTTCCAACCTCTAATTGCAATCCAGCTCTGGCAACTGCACTGGTTCTTTAAGAACAATGAAGTTTTTCAGCTGACTTTTAATGCAGTTTGAAACTGGAGGGTGGCCAATAATGTTACATTTGCTCCTGCAGCACAGCTGCAGGCAGAGTCTTTTCCTGGATGAGTTCTGCCAGCTTCAACAATTGCCAAAAAAACAAGTTTCAGAGCGATGCCTTTCTGTAAATCACCAAATGTGACTCTGACCTGGAATTTCCAAGGTGCAGCCAAATTTGTTCTCAGTGATTGAAAACTTGTCCCACCTCCTAAAAGGACCAAAAGAACTGAGTGAAACAGGGAGAAATAAGAGTTCTCAAGGGTCACTTTGCATGAGGTGGCCCAGGGAAGAGTGCAGAACTTAGGGCCAAGCCTTGCTCCCTGAACCTGCCTCTGCTGACTCACCGTGGCCCTGGGCAAGTCATTTCGGCTCTCTGCTCATCAGTCTGCAGGTTTCCCACCAGTTACACCTCCCTGATCTTCCCAGGGCTCAAGTTGCAACTTGGGCAGGATTTAGTTCTAAAGAGAGACAGGAACTTGTGGAATTTCCCCATGAAATGCTCTCTTACCTCTCCAGGAGCTGAGTGACAGCACTGAGTCCTGGGTGGCCTCATGATTTCACAAGGACAGCTTGCACAGCAAGTTAAAAAATGTGTTTTGAGGCATCAGGCTCAAAATTTTAATCCTGTTACTCCAGGATTAGAAAACCTTGCTAACTAGTTTTCCTCCTCTTCTTTCTGCATTTTCTCTCCTAGAAAACTCAGTGCTCAAAGGTTAAGAATGAATGAAGAGTTGCTAAATTCACTAATCTGGCAATTCTGCCCCAGCAGCACAAGGACAGGCTGTGTCCAAACAGGAGCCCTTGGTTTTACAACACTCTAGAGAGGTGTTCAGATACTAAACCAGAGTTTAAACTGCATTTAACTAAAGGAGAGATGATAAATCACTTGATAAACCAATTTCTTCTCTAAGCTCACACCCACCACAACTTCCTAACTTCATTTTCACAAAGCAAGGTCAGTTTGTAAGAAGCTTTTCAAAAATAGAAGTCTTCAAAAATAGCCCTTTTGGGAAAGGGCTTGTGTGCCCCACTTGTGTGCTCAACACCAGGGCTACAAAAATCACTTTATGCCACACTCAAAGCAGAGATGTAGAACTCTGAGGCAAAAGCTACAGAGCAGCTCTCCAAGGACAGGAAAAGGAGGTATTTAAGAAGCCACTGGAGCACGGAAGCCAAGTGTGACAGTTCACCAGTAAAAGGAAGGCAAAGCATTGCAGTGCTGAGTGATTGTTGGGAGCCTTCAGACAAATTCTGGATGCTTTATAAAGAAGGAAATGTTCCTCTAGGTACAGCCCAGGGAAAGTGTCCCAAATATTGTGATCCTGGATGAAATAAACAGGTTAAACATTTTATGGTTTCTTTCCTCAAGAAAAAGGCTTTCTTTGAGTGCTGAGAGCAAAACTGATCCACTGAGATCCATAAATCCATGCTCATGGATGGCAACACATCCTTTGGCTCCCAGTGATTTTGGGGAAGGAGTTCTCAACCTTACCCAAAATATCATTTGCATCACAAACTGGGCCTCAGGAACTTTTTTTAAGACACAGAATGGAAACTCTGCTGAGCTTCCAGCATCTGATTGAGCCAAGCATGAACCTACCTGTTTCACCCTGTCCATGGCAGTTATTCAGCTCAGCCAGAAGCTGGTTGAAGTCATCCTGATGAGCAATCCAGTTGTCCTGTAAATATCACCCACATGAATACAAGGCAGAAGTCTTCAGAACTAACAGAAGTTTTACAAAACAGATATTAAGACTCTTAGAAGTAAATGAATTGGATATATCCAATCCTTGTTGGTGGGAGGGACCCTGGGAAGCTCCACAGGTTGGTAACAGCAACCACAGCTCCTACAGCCACCCCAAAGTGAAATGAAATTAAAAGGGCTGTCTTGGAAATCCTAAACAATCCTGTTTGGTACATGCTACCACCAGCTGTGACTACAGTTTTCACTAATATTCCATTCAAATAATTGTCCTTTTGCTAAAATGGGATCCATTCCCTGCCCTGGGTCTAGTGCTCACCTCGTGATTGATGGTAGCTCCTAATCCCAGCACGTCGTTTTTCACCTTAACCCTGATGTGTTCTGGATTTCCTTGCTCCTGAGCCCCGAGACCCTAAGAAGGATTTGAGGGTTAAAATGTAAGGATTTCACAGCAACAATTAGAGGTTTTGGACTGTGAGACAGTTCACAAGGAAACACAGCAAAAAAATAACAACTTCCTGTTAATTTGCCTGCTTGTAGCTGAATTCATTCACAGGCATTACCACACAACACACAAAGTTTTTTAAATTCACTACTTAAGCCTCCAGCAAAGCATTATAAACACTAAAATAGCAACAACATTAAGTAGCTGGGTGATTAATCAGGAAGCCACCTGACATTCCTAAGCAAGCCCTAATTGTTTACAGTTTTCAAACAAGACTCTACATAAGAAGAACGTGTCTCTCCCCAAAAATGTCTTTGTCACTGGGAAGGGTAATGGGAATGAGGCAGATCCACACAGAACACACAATCCAAACCAAATTTATATGGAAGGAGAGCAGGGAGGGGCAGGGGAGAAGCAGACTGGAGCCAGCAGGACATTCACAACTCCTTCCACCTCATAAGTGGATGAAAATATTGGAGCAAACAACTTTGGGGCTGTTTAATACGCAGCAACATTCAAGTCCAGGGTTATCTTTCTCAACAGTATGGTCAAGGCTAAAAAAATTAAAAGGCAAAGCTTTGGGTTTAAAACTTTGTTCCTGGTATTGACCTGCTTTTTGCCTCATCTGTCACAAATCATCAGCCAAATGTGTTAGAATTAATAAACATTTATATGGTGCTGCAGTGGAGAGAAGCCCTGCAGACACATCCTGGGATATGGAAGATTTGAAGGGATGAGGCCTATTTGGAAAAGGCTCTTGCTATTACAAACAAAGAAGAGTTTATTTGGTCAATGGGGTGGAAAATTTGCCTTGAAACTTCTGCTGAACAAAAGGTATGGAAGCAAGCAGGACACTTGGCCACACATCCTTCCCTGACCCAATTCCAGTACAATCACTTACAAGATTGGTGTTAAGCAGTCTAATTTCACTGCCCAGATAGGCTTTTTCCCTTAATTTGATCAAGGAAAGTTCCATTTGTCCAATTTTGTAATGGAATGGAGACAGAAATCCTTCTTGTACAACTGTTGGCCAGGAAGATCCAGTATGTCTAGTGGAAAACGTTGTGAGACAACTGAGGCAACAGTTTAAAATCCAAAAATAGGCTTTATGATATTTACACAATTAAGAATGATCCTAATTTGATGCCTTTTAAGGAAAGTCTGGAAAAGGAAGTCTAGAAGAATAATTAAAGGTAGTGGGGGTTTTTTGGGGATTCTTGTCACTAAACACCCTGATGTGCAGTCCCAAATCTCAGCTTTGCTGAGGCACCCCTGTGGAATTAAACCTGCAGTTTGCAGGTGTCTGTGCTGACCTGGAGGTTTTTATTAGTGCCAGAAACTAATCCTGTCACCCACAGGTCCTGGCTGCAGCTGCCAGGAAGGGACACAGCTCACAGCATTTTGAGGGATTCAAAGAACAGATCAGAAAAAAAATCTTAAAACCAGGTGAAAGACTAAAGCAGGTCCTGGAGTTGCTTTAAAGAGTATCAAAAGCAGGGAGAGAATTGAGGGTTTAAAGGCAGCTTAAAATCTTTAACCCAATTAAATGTTCCAACTCCTGCTCTCACTTGGGAATTTAGATTGTCAAAGAATGGAGAGAAACTGGAAAGCAGGAGAGGCACAAACAAGACTTTGTAACAAAGTGTAGAAATCTATCACCGCTCAAATTCCCTGTGCACTTAAGAGAATAAATCAAAACTGTCCCCTGGCAGTTTTAGACCATTCAGCTACATACTTCTCCTTTAGATCCTACCTTTCCTTTGGACCAGCCCATTTTTTCCAGCATCTTCTGGCCAAATTTGGAGTCATCGTTGCTCCAAGCGCTGTTCCGTGGATCCACGGACCACTTCTGCCTTCTCCGGGCTGCAGCAGGAAGGGAAATTCAAACAGGCTCTAGTGGCATTCCCAGAGAGTTCTTGGTATTGAATCACTTCAACCAAAGCTCTTCATTGCAAAAAAAACCTTCCCACAACTTATGCCAGACTAGATATGTTTTGGGGGTTAATTTTACTAAATGAAAAAACTCAACAACAACAATAAAAGCCCAGTGGAAATATTTATTATTAATGGGAAGATGCCAAAGTGGGATTGCTGCAGAAGTTGCTGTCCCTCAGGATGGGCTGCAGTTCAGGGGAGGCTTTAAGGATTACCATTTAGGTGTGAATTCCATATTGATTCCAATTTTGTTTTACATCTGGCTTCAACATGGAGACTACAGAGGAGGAGATTACGATGCTGCTTTCCCAGTTCTGGATAAAATCAATTCTCCAGGCTTCCCTTTAACCAGAACTCAGAAATTTTAATATCTGGCTTCCTAACAACAGCCAAATGAAAAATCCAACGTAAGTCATCAGAGAAAGGGAATGACACAACAGAAACCATGGGATTTCAGCTTTTGGATTTCTCAAAAGTGGTTCATGGGGAAACTGAAAAGCTGCCAGAAATTACTGCAGGAATAAAGAGATCCAAAGAAGAATCAAGGCTCCTTTGTCCTATGTGGATTCCTAAAGAAATTACAGATTCCCAGACCCACATGTTGCCTTTCCCACCAGGAACAGCTTCCTTGAAATCAAGGAAGAGCAGCCAGCCCAGTTAACCAGTCACTTGAAGTGTGCACCTAAGCCCAGGCAGGAAGAGAACCTAAATAAACAAGACAAACAAAGAATGGGAGACAGGAAGATCACAAACTTCATTAAACACCATGGGAAATGGTGGATCAAAAATGACCGGTTAACCCAAGGCCACACAAGGCAGGGAGAAGCCAAATCCAACGAGGTGTTTTCAATGCAATCAGGAAGTCATCGTTCCCTAAAAGACAAGATTTGGGATTTGGGCCAGAGGGATTGAATATTACAGGGATGTTTGACTCATTTTTTGCCCAGTTTTGTTTCATTTTTAAGGAACTAAGACTGTCAGAATTCAAGGTGGGGGCTTTTTTTATCGCACTTCCGAAACTTTGAAGCTCGAAACAGTCCCTAAACAGTTTTTAACTGGGTTGAAGTCCTGAGAGCTGTGAGGGGAATCCAACTTTTGCCTGGTTCACTTCTCTACAGGAAACAACTTATTAACCTAGAGGCTGTGGCTGTCCCTGGATCCCTGGAAGTGTCCAAGGCCAGGCTGGATGGGGCTTGGAGCAACCTGGGATAGTGGAAGGTGTCCCTGCCCATGGCAGGGGTGGAATGGGATGAGCTTTAAGGTCCCTTCCACCCCAAACCATTCTGGGATTCTGTGATTATTCCCACCAGGAAACCCTGACAGCAGCAACTCCTCCAAGCCCTGCCCATGGTGCCAAGAAAAGATGGGGAACCAGCACTGTGGTCTGTGATTTTAAACTTCCGAACAAACAGGGATTCCCTGCTGCCCCATGAGAACCACAGGGCTCAGCCTGGAGAAAAGGAGGCTCAGGAGGGACCTTCTGGCTCTGCACAACTCCCTGACAGGAGGGGACAGCCAGGGGGGTCAGGCTCTTTCCCCAGGGAAAAGGGACAGGAGGAGAGGAAACAGCCTCAAGTTGTGCCAGGGGAGGTTTAGATTGAACATGAGGGAAAAAATTCCTCATGAAAAAGGTGATCAGACATTGAAACAGCTGCCCAGGGCAGCAGTAGAATCCCCATCCCTGGAGGGACTTCAGAGCCCTGTGGATGTGGCACTTGGGGACATGGCTCTGGTGGCCTTGGCAGTGCTGGGGGATGCTTGGCCTCGGTGGTCTTGGATATCTTTTCCAACCTCGGTGATTCTGGTTCAAGGGTTCCAGCAGATCTTACATTCCCCAGTTGAGCAGCTGCCCTTCTTTTCAATCACAGCTTCAGAAGTGAATTTCTGTGGTTTTTCCTGAATATCTCTCCCTGTGGAGAAGCCCCTGAGATGTTTTTGCTCCCAGGAGGTTGTTGGTAACAAAGCACAAGGGCATCAAACACAATTATTTCTTATTAATTAAGAGGCATTCCCTTTCCCAGCACTTTCAATCTAAGTATTGCAACTTCCTTAGCTACACTGTGGGATTAATCCTCATGTTTCTGCCAGGTCAACATACTCTGAATTTTAAACAGGGTGAGTTAGATGCAGGAAACCCCCCCACACCCCCCCCCCAAAAAAACCAACTTTCTTTCATCTTTAGAGAAATATTTAAGAAAGCCAGGAACAGCTCCATGCCATTTACAGAAAACATAAAATCATCTTCCCTTTCCAAACAAATAACAGAATCCACTAATGACTCAATAATTTCTCAGAAATGCAAATTTGTTCACTGATGTCTTTAGAGTGGGAGAGGAAACCAGGCACAAGATTCAGCTCCTAATTTAACACAAATTTTCTGGGCTGCTTCAAAAATGATGCTACAGACAGAGATGGAACTCTGGGAGAGCAGCACCATCCAGTGGAGAAAATCCTCATTTCTTTAGGGAATCACAGAACCACTGAGGTTGGAAAATACCCCCCAAGATCACCGAGCCTAAGCATTCCCCAGCACTGCCAAGGCAATCACTGACCCATGTCCCCAATTGCCACATCCACATGGATTTTAAATCCCTCCAGAGATAGGGACACCACCACTGCCCTGGGCAGCTGTGCCAGGGCTGGACAACTCAACTCCTTCACTCAGATATTCTATGATCTGGAAAAGATCCATTATTAATCCCTTTTCCAAGGTAAATTCTTTGCCTGGAGCATGTTTTTAATTATATTTTCTGAAATTTCCCATCCAAACCCCTGCTGTGTGGCCAGAGATGGTGTGGGGGGCACAGGAAGGACAAAGCTCTGGAGCCAGGTTGGGAGAGCTGGGGGTGTTCACCTGGAGAAGGATCCAGGGAGACCTGAGAGTGCCTAAAGGGGCTCCAGGAGAGATGGAGAGGGCCTTGGGACAAGGCATGGAGTGACAGGACACAGGGAATGGCTTCCCACTGCCAGAGGGCAGGGATGGATGGGATATTGGGAAGGAATTCTTGGCTGTGAGGATGGGGAGGCCCTGGCACAGGGTGCCCAGAGAAGCTGTGGCTGCCCCTGGATCCCTGGAAGTGTCCAAGGCCAGGCTGCACAGGGCTTGAAGCACCCTGGGACAGTGGGAGGTGTCCCTGCCCACGGCAGGGAGTGGAACTGGATGAGCTTTAAGGTCCCTTCCACTCCAAATGAGTCCATTATTGACATGTCCAATTAAAATAATTAACAAATTCTGAAAAAATGACACCAAGCTGCACACTGAAAATACCTAAAAAATTCTATGTACAAAAGCAGATTTGTTTTCCTAAAGTCACATGTTTATTTGCCACTGTACACCGTATTTGTTATTTGTATTGTCCATATTTCCTGCAGCCCAGCAAAGAAATTCACCAGACCCTGAGCTCTCGGTCAAGGGTGTCCTGTCAGAAATGGGAGCTCAACTTCTCAATCCCCCCAGAGGCAAAAATGAAGCTCTTTGTTTCCAATATCAGGGAAATTTCAAGAAAATTCACAGAATTATGGAATATCCTGAGCTGGAAGGGACCCACAAGGATCATCCAGTCCAACTCCTGGCCCTGCACAGACACCCCAACAATCCCACCCTGAGAGCAGTGTCCAAACACTCCTGGAGCTCTGGCAGCCTTGGGAATGCCACCATTCCCTGGGGAGCTGTTCCAGTGTCTGACACCCTCTGGGGAAGAACCTTTCCCTGATCTCCAACCTAAACCTGACACAGCTCCAGCCACTCCTGGCTCCTGTCCCTGTCCCTGGGAGCAGAGATTGGAGCTGTCCCTCAGGAGAAGCTGCAGCCCTGGGGAGCTCTGACTGTGGGAAATGCAGGCTCAGAGATAGAGATGGACACAGAGTTTGATTTAAGGCTTTGGAGAAGGCTTGAAGCTTCAGAACAGAGTAGTGAAACAGACCCAAAATAAGAATAAAGATTTGTAGTTTAAGCAGAAATATGTCTTAAGCAAGTAGATATAGGCCTCATATAAGTGAACAAATATGCTAAGCAGGACAGTAGAAAACAATTCAAGTTTAACAACAGAACTTGCTGTAGAGTTGATAAAAAGTAGAAGATACAGCAGTAAGTTTCTGTGGAATTAGAAATATTGGATAGAAAAAGATAAATTGGGGTAAATCATGTGAAATGTAGAGATTAGCAATTGGTTCTCAAGATGCCAGTGAACTTTGTGGAAGCAGCTGATTGCATAAGAAATCAGAAATTTGGATAATAAATGCCTTATAAAAGGCAATGTAACTAGAATTACAACAGCTTCTGATGTGATGGGTTTGGATGCAACAACCTCAGAGTCTCACCTTTCCATGGCTGATTTTGCAATAAATCATCTTTTAAATTCTTTAGGCAACCCCATCTTTCTGCATGCCCAACATCTGACCCCAGTCCCCTCCTGGACAAACCCAGTGCCCTCTGTCACTGCTCCTTTGGTCCCTGCAGACCCTTCCCCACCTCCAAATCCTCCTCTGGAGGGTTCCTAAAAGCAGGAGATTGGCACAGGCTGAGCTCAGCTCCAGCACTGCCCCAGAAATGACCCAGGCACCAAACCCGGCACCCAACACACAGCCCTGCCACCTCCCCTCAGTGTCACCAAAACCCAGCCCTGCCACCTCCCCTCAGTGTCCCCAAAACCCAGCCCTGCCACCTCCCCTCAGTGTCCCCAGCACCCAGCATACAGCTCTGCCACATCCCCTCAGTGTCACCAAAACCCAGCCCTGCCACCTCCCCTCAGTGTCCCCAGCACTCAACACACAGCTCTGCCACGCCCCTTCAGTGTCCCCAAAACCCAGCTCTGCCACCTCCCCTCAGTGTCCCCAGCACCCACAACTGGCCCTGCTGTGTCCCCTCAGTGTCACCAACACCCAGCTCTACTGCATCCTCTCAGTGTCCCCAGCACCCACACCTGGCCCTGCCACCTCTCCTGGGTGTCCCCAGCACCCAACACACAGCTCTGCTATGTTCCCTCAGTGTCCCCAAAACCCGGCACTGCCACCTCCCCTCAGTGTCCCCAGCACCC
>VYZP01055530.1:0-20847 GCA_013400635.1 Hypocryptadius cinnamomeus
CCATAACGAGTGAGCTTTAATTTGTTTTCAGTGTCTTTGTTCACTAAAGTTGATGCTGTGCAATATTCATTGCAATAGGAGCTCATGGCAGGATGAAGCAATATTTATTAGAAAATAGCTTTTCTGTGCATATCTCAGGTGGAAGCAACTCCTGTCATAGTTATCAACTATGTGGAGCTTCAAGGACAGAAGCATGTCATAAAGCATGAATATATGAAAGTAAGAGGTGAGCCCTGGGATCTTGTCTGACAGGAAAGTCTGACTCATTTCTTTCAAGACATGTCATGTGCCCATGCTCTGCTGCTGGAAACTACCCTTATTCCTGCCAACCAATATTTTCCACTTACTCATTGACCAGGAGTTTTAAGGTTTTTTTCAGACATCAGACCTGAAGAAGGCAGAATGGTAAGAGGAATATTATTCTGAAAAATACAACTTTGCCATGGGTTTTTCTAAATCTCAGGGAGCAAAACTCATGATCCAGAAATGCCCAAACAAAAGGAAATTAGCAGAGGCTGAGTATTGAAAAAGATACTCTCTAGGTGTATTAAGAAAGGAGAGTTACAGAAAATATGTAGGACATATTTTTATTTCTTGTGCCTCATGACAAATGGCAGAGTAATTATAATATGAGGGATATAAGACAATTGTGCAGAGGAGACATTACACACTGTCTTGTTAATACAATGTCAAGTGTCCAGAGATGGAGGTATACATCTTTTGCAAAGGGGACCACAGAGTGCAAACGAGTAGGATTTTTTATTAGAACGACATAACTTTCATGTAATTCTGTGGAAGTGGTGGTAAGCGTGGAAATGGAAAATACTAGTACATACAACAGTGGTTGTCTGAGAAGGTAGAACAATTCTTAGAAGCCAAAGATAGCTTTCATCTTTTGAAGTTAGAGCAGATGTCAGGGTGGGAAAGGATCATGACACATTACTGACTGCCAAGGATGCATAATGTGAAGGTCAAGATGTGACCTGATGCAATTGCATGCTTGGTATTGTTTCCTTCCGTGTCACCCAGTGAAATCTGAAATGCATGCCAAACGTATTTGAAAAGAGAAAGACATCTTTTTACGAAATGAGAAAGTGCAGTAGAAACGCATAACAAAGAAAAAAAATTTCTTTACAGTGTCAAATTTGTTCTTGTCATTTTGCAATACAATTTTTCCCTCTATCTTTTCCCAATCTCTTAGGACTCAGAATCAAAACCTGGAAATAACACGACGCTGTGTGAAATTTCACAATAATTTTTTACCCTTAAGGCAGTCCACCCTACCAAAGCCCTGGATTATAGCCTATCACTTGTCACCAAAGATTGTTAAAAAATACCCACCAGGAAAAAATGCTCTGCACTAATAGTCATGTTTTTTTCCCTTTGTCTGCACCCAGTGGTGCAAAATGCTGGCAACAAGTTAAAAATAAACCTAGACGGAGCTCAGAGAAATGGTGCAACGTGACCCATCTGTCTGATCCATGGCTACTGGAAGTGATATGCCTTAGCACTGAGCCTGCAGCATAGCCTTCTTTTTTACCCCACAGCCATCCCTGCACACGTTCATTTAGGTTTAAAGCAAAGGAGCTGGCTCCTGTTTGCTGGCTGAACTCCAAAACAAATAATTGTGTTCTACCTACTTAAAAGTCCACATTACCTTTACATGTACATGGTATCTAACAATTTCCTTTTGCTACATATCATATGTTTTCAGGCAATTTTTTTCACACTTATAGAGTTTTCTTTACTTCTATTTGTGTTCACAAAGATATATTCTAAAGGGCACACATATTAAGCAATCCTCACTTATCCCTTACCTATTTCACAAATGACTTAGGATTATGACAAACGTCTTAAAATTGTATTCATATACTTCTATTTTATTTCAGTCATTATAATACAAGCTGCAAACAGTTTTAATGATACCTGATAATTCTTCTTCTACCCCTTTCATTGTTTTGGACACCGAAGTTACTTTCTGCATGCTAGTAAAGCAGAACATTAGTTGAATTTTTGGTTTAGTTTTCCCTTGAAAATTCTGACTGATTTATAAGTATTTGGTAAACTGATAGAAAATTAAAGTGCTCATTTTGGAATAATTTCTGAATCAATACAAAGTGCTCCCATGACAGGGAAGGGATTGCAGAGATAGAGCTTCATTCCTTAATCTGATTCGTAAAGTGTTAATAGCATGTTCAATTCTCCACTTCATCAAGAATCTTCAATGGGAATGTGAAGTGCCCTACTCTTGGAAGGACTAGAATACTTTTGGGCAGTTGTCTGTGGCTCAAGAAGAGCAACAGAGAGTTGCCAATGACAGAGGAGTACTCAGAGCTCATAATAAAGTGCTCTGTATGAGCCATATTTTGAGGTCTCTGAAGATTTTAATGTGAAACAGATCAGAACTATCTGTTTTTATTAAATTTTAAAGCCCTTGACCTGTGACAAAATGATGAACAAATTCTTTTAATTTTCCTCTGTTTAAAATCACTGGTTTTTATGTTGACGTATAAAATAAAGAATCTTAATGTCTTAATCTAAGTATATTTAAATAGTTTGTAAAACATCTAATTATCTAAATAAATTTTCACAGGGCTTTTAGTTCCTTTGAACTGTGTTGGAAATTATGTTCACTTTATCCAGCTTCCAAAACACATAGAAGTACTGCACCAAGAGAGTGAGCGGGGGTCTGTCTATAGCTGTGGCTAGATAAGACGCCTTCCAGCAGGAATCCTAGCATGGTTGATCCATGACACAACGCTGTAGCTTCTCTTCCAGATTAGTCAAGAGGACATGGTATCAGGGAACATGAGATGGCCACAGTGCTGTGCTTTAAGTCCATATATTCACATTATACCTGCTTGGATGTGTACAGAAGTATTTTGGGACCTGACTGGGCTGTGGTGATTCAAAGACCAGCATTTGGACCATGGAATTGTCACCACAAATTTCCATTTTATATCAGCACGCAGTGGTCTAAATGTAATAGATGACCCTTACTTCAGAATAGGGATGGACTAGTACGTTGTTGAGCAATCCAGTAATGACACAACATGACTATGTCATACACAGCCTGGAGAAGGGCAACACAGCTGATTAAGGGACCAGACCACAAGCCTTATGAGTTGCAGGTGATGGAACCAGGGCTGTTTAGACACTGTAAAATGAGGCTGAGTGGGAACTTATTGCTCTTGGAAACTGCCAGAAAGGAGGCTGTAGCCAGATGCGGCTTCGCTCTCTTCTGCCATGTAACAAGTAACAGGACAAAAGGAAACAGAGTCAAGTTGTGCCAGGGAAGGTTTAGATTAGACATAGGAAAAAGGTCTTCACTGAAAAGGTGAAGTACAGTTGTGTCCAGTCCATGGCTCTTGAACCACTATCACAAGACTTATAGAGCCTGCTCATGTATGTACTTTATCCCCTGTTCACAGAAAGGCAGGGTCTGTACCACAGCATTTTCTTCAATGCAAACTTGCATCCCTGTTTCCCCAGTGGGTTTTTCTACTTACACATTTGGGTCCTTTGCAGCAATCCCCACTGCTGGCAGCTCTCCCCAGCTGCCCTGCTCTGCTGGGGCTGTGTCTCCCTGCTCTCCACAGAGCGTGGCTGCTGCCGATCATGTCGAGTATCACCACTTGTCGCAGTAGAGACGTACAAGACACAAGACTCAAGGTTCATGCAGCAATAGCCAACCTTTATTGAGTGCAGTTCCCTTCATATAATTTTTGAGAGCTCGTGCTTGGTCCTGATTGGCAGAATTTGGATGCCACCCAGCTTACTATCCAGTAGCTGTCTACGTCCCCAGTAGCCTAGACTGGTTCCCTAATGACCTAGACTGGTTGAGTTCTAATTAGGGTTATCTATAACTGTGAGGCTTCCAGGCCAGCTGTTAGCTGCCACAATCAATGGTCAGACAATGGAACAGGTTGCTCAGGAAAATGGTTGAATCACTGTCCCTGGAGGTATTTAAAAGATGTGTAGATGTGGCACGCAGGAACATGGTTAATGGTGAACACAGCAGTGCTGGTTTAATATTTGGACATTTGGACTCAATTATCTTAGAGATCTTTCTCAGTCTTAATGATTTGATGATTCTATGGTTATTGCTGCCACAGTGCAAAAAGGCTCAATAGCACAAATATACTGGTAGGCGTGTAATAGGTAATGCAAAATTACTGTGGTTATATTAACTCTTTGTTACTGTATTGTAACTGTGTCTTTTCTTTGAAATACACATGTTCTGTTCCTTTCCTGTTACTTTAACTTGTGACTCTTTTGACAGAGTTGGATCTAGGCTACTGAGGAAAGGGATGCTTATGACTAGATTCTCAGATCTGTCATATTTAGTTCTAAACATAGTAATAGTAGCTGTGTTTCTAGAGGCAGCAACTGTACTACAAGGAGCTGTGCTAGTATAACTTTCTATAGGGTAACGAAAACACATTAATTTTGTGATTGCAGAGCAAGAGCATAATGCTACTTCTTGGTCCATTTATGTTCTAGGACAGGAAATAAGGAGGCAACAAAGTTAACAGACTGGACCACTAACCTAGCCCAGAGTCCAGTACTGTGATCTGGAGCTGCATACAGAAAAGTAATTTAAGGCCCTCTGTGCTGGGAGTCATGCAGCTGAACTTCATCAAGTGCTGCCCCTTTAGCCTCTACTAGCCACAGGTGAGATGTTGCAGAGGGATACTAGAGCAGGGTACTCAGAGGGGGAACTACAAAAGTCAAAATGAAGCTATTCCTTAGAAGCAGTCAGAAAAGAAACTCTCTGAAGGAGGCTAAATCTTAAATCCCACTACTCTCCAGGATTTAGTCCGCCTAACTGTGAAATCCAACCTCACAATCTGTTTTATCTCACTGGCTCAGGACTGGTGAGGACAATTTAAAGGCATGACGGGCAAGTGTCTATTCTTCTATTTCTTTACACCTTATAAAGAAAGATTGGACCTTTGATACATCAACCTTGCAAACAAACAAACAAAAACCCAACCAAACAAAACAAGGGTCATGCCAGTCTTGATAACTCTATTATTTAAGTACCCTACAGCTTAGAAAGTCGTTCCCTGCTGTCTGAACAAATTAAAATTCACATCATCCACTTCTTGGTTTGAGCATTCTGTATGCATTAGCTAACCCTTCTAAAATTCTTTGAAGCAAAATTCTCAACAAGTGACATGCTGAAGTACTCTTGGTGACATGGGAGCCCAAATAGCTACTTCCCTCTTACCCATTGCAACTCTATCAATAATCGAAAAATGTTCTTAGTGGCTTTCACACATTGCAGTCCTTCAGCGATGCTGAGTTCTTCTACTGCTGTTTCAATAATTTTTAGTGATCATCTCACTTTGCTCACAAGCATCCATGCAACACCTACAAGTACACATAGTTGGCTACTGAACCCTTTTCAATTTTTGTGTTGTTTACCCATCTACACACCTGTTTATCTGTACATCCATCCATCCGTCCGTCCGTCCGTCCGTCCATCCTTCCATCCATCCGTCTGTCCGTCCGTCTGTCCATCTGTCCATCCATCCATCCATCCTGCTTTGATATGGGTGGTATCACTCTAGCCCCCAAAGACTTTACAGACCTTTCTCTGGATTTTCCTGCCAGTATTCAGAAGCAGTCTTATCCACATTTTACAGTGTCACAGAAGTCACTAATCGACTGAAGAAGAAGGAAATTTAATGGAAATCTGTTGTAGAAATTAGTTTCTTCTACTAATTCAATGTATTCTTCCAAAACTGGTGGAAAAAATTTTATTAAAATTATTTTGTGGTCCTTATGGACTTTTATTTCTCAAGCTAGTTGATGTTCAGGCCTACCATGACCATTGCTGTCTGATACCACATTCAGACATCCTGTATCAACATCTCTTCATAGTCCTAAATTAGAAACTTGGAAAGAATTCGCCTGGAGTCATTTATTCCAAGACTATCTGGTTTCTGCTTTTAGATGTTCTACTATGGGCCACTTTTTCTGTTCTGACCAAAAATGTCTGAATTCTTTAAACGGTGTTTGTGACTAATGTCAAATTTCACTTCAAGTAGTGATGTCACCTGATGCCAACTTTTATTTTTCTGCTCTTCTGTATAACTCCACTTCGAACATTCTCCTTAATTAACAGTGTAATCCTTTGTTCTGAGATGATTTGTATCTCCTTGAAACATCAAAATGGCTTCTTTCTAAGATGATAGTATTTTAGGTATTTTTCCATCCATATGATTTTTGTGTCAAGTCTACTAGTTAATTGACACAATTTTTGTATCTGTCACCTTGAATTTTACCTCTCCCCATACTTTTAGCGAAGATGGCATGGTTCCACCATTACACCCCAGACCTTCTTCATCTCCCTTAAATTTATAAGATGAAAAGAGCTGTCAAATTACATTACTCCCATATCCAATCTCTCTCTTCACCTGCCTGGATGACCATAATAACTACATCATAGAAGTAATCCTTGCACTTCTGGACTTTGACAACTGGGAAGGCTTATTCACTCTCTGCTCAGGTGCAATCTTTGTCATGTACAATAACAAGTTAGAGATGAACAACAGCAGAATGGGAAAAATACTAAAAACGTCAGCTGAGACCATTCTTCTGCAGAGACCAGCACGTCTACTAAAACATTGAAAGGATCAAGATGTCTGTTAAGACAGAATCTTCATTTGTGAGACCAAATTTAGTCTTTACTAGACAGAAAAGCTCTCATTTTCTCTTTCTCTTAGGACAATTTAGCTAATAACCAAACAAATGCTACATTATATGCAAGGAAATAAATATAAATCCAAGCTGGAAATGGTTATTAATCTCCAGAAAGAGATTTTTTCTTCTATTTAAAAATAGATTACATTCCATTAAAAAATTATGGTCTATTTTAATTATTGATTTGGCCTGAAACTTCAAATCCAATTAGTTGAAAATTTTGGCACAAGTAATTTTATTTTTTGAATGTTGTGGTGATATAGCAGTTGGATTTATTAACAGTTTTATAATAACAGGTAGAGAAAAGTAAGAAAAATAGTAAAGATTTTTTATTCTTTAAAAATATTTAAAAAATGAGAAAAAATTCAGAAAAAACTTATTAATTTTGGGAAGTCAGGGTGCTGATACTGGTTTCAAAGTCAGGACTAAGCAGTATTAAATATTCTTTTGTGTGTGTGTGTTCATCTCACAATATCTGAATCATCCATAACATGAATTTTGGGATCAGAATTAAGCAAGCAGGATTCCTGTACCATTTTAAGATTTATGTTCTCAGATTTTCAGTTTTAAAAGGTTGACTGAATTTCAAAATTTCTGTCAAGAAAAGTTTATGTGAGTTACACGATAAAATATGAATGAAATGAAATGAAAGGGGTGATATTTGCTGAAGATACAGAAATACAACCATGCATACAAAACCAGTTGCACATAATAAAAGATAAAGACTATTTTTTCCACCTCTCCTTAGGGAAAAAAAAAAAAAAACTTAAAAAATTGTATGCATAGGAAAAGAAAGAACAAGACAATCTTTGTATATTTGCAGTGCTGTAGCATCAAGAAATACAGTGAACAATGTGCCCTTCGACAGAGAGCCTTTTAGGGAGAGAAAAACTACAGTCCAGTAAATTTGGCAGTAGCTTGATATTTTATAAAATTTGCATTGGAACATCCTGACACAAACATATCCCAAGTAGTTTAACAAAGACTAGCACAACCTGAGATAGTTCAAGTTCGTGTGCTATTTTCAAGTTCATGAAATCACACAAGCTTTGCTATTAAGTACAGGATCTGGTTCAGTAAAAAATAAAATCTAAGCATTAAGTGTAATGAATCATAAAAAATAAGCCCCTTTGAAATGAAAAAGAGCATGGAAATTAGCAAAGAAAAAAACCTAAGGTTTTGAAAGAGGATATAGAAGGCAAATCATCCTTAGCTATATGGAACTCAGTGTTTGATATCATTTCTCCTTCCACTGAAGTAGCAGTAAATTGAAGGAATTGTGTGTTCATATTTTTTCATATTAAAAAAATAAGCTAGTGATCCAGTTCATCCTTCTATGTTGTGGATATTTTATTAAAACAAACAAACAAACAAACAAAAAAAACCCACAATGCCTCAATTACCAAAGTTTTATTCAAATATTTTAAAGATTCTGTGAAAACTAAGCCACTGATGGGCTTTGTTATTTCTAGCTTATGGTTTGTCAATGAGAGCACAGCATTCAAAGTGTACACATGCACACAGAGTCATATATACCCACAGTCTCGGGCTGGTTTTTTTCTTTTCAGAAAATGGTAAAAATAAGCATTTTAGTCCATCAAAATTCAACCACCCTTAATTGTAGGTGAACATCTGCTTTCATCTAGGAAACATTTTAAACTTCTTGACAGTTAAAAGAACTGTAATCCCTAGAGACAAACAATTTCCTTTTCAGAGAAAATTCATGTCATGGATGGCATTGTGGTGGGAAACTGCAGTAAGCTGTATGCAGTTGTAAGTGAACACACAGCATAGTTATCTCCATAAGTTCACCAGAACTTCAGCATTTGACTCAATAGAGAAAAAATAGCTGCAAAATAATTGAAAATGCTAATTAGGTTTCTATGAAATCTCTAGTTAGAATTATTAGCAGTACTTCTAAAACTATGTAAGGGTAAAGTCAACTTTTTTTAAAAGTGGATTTTTATTTATAATCCTTGTTTCATAGTGCTTGAAGTCAGCTTTCCCAGCTACTAGAGGATGGATAAGACCAATTTATCAGTGCAACTTACAAAATCAAGAGGATGTAAAATATTATATCTAGGTTTGTAGCCATTCTAAAAACTGTGGGTTTTAACCTTAGTATACCACCTGTGTTACATTTTGTATTGTATTTTGAACAAAAACAGGGTATAAGGTGTGGGTTCACTCTTGTTCAGGCACCAGGACCACAGTCTTCTATTCCTCCCAAGAATACAACGAGTGTTCACCACAATTCTAGAAACCAGGAGCTCCCTCTGCCTCCATCAACAAGTCCTAGCTCATCTTTAATATTGTCTTCAAATTAGGTTTTCCTTTTGTCCTATATTACTGGAGTTTCTCTTGCAGTGAAATTTTGTTGCCACAATACAAACCAAAAATTATTGCAGTGAAATTCTGTTGCCACAATACAAAGCAATAATTTTTCGCTTTCTGCGAGGCAGGATGTAAACACAACAGCACTGAGTTGAAAAAATGGCATTGTTTCATTGGTCTAAGTGATCACTAGCAAAAGAAGGATTCAAGTAACACAATAATGAGGTTAATTTTTATCAGTTCCTGTAGACAAGATCCTTAGTGACTGAGTTTCTACTCCCCTTTCCAGAGGTGTTCAGTACCTCCATTTCTTATTGAATTTAATGAAAAGAGAGCTTGTTCAAATCCTTCCAGTGTCTCATGTATCTTATTAATAGTGCTAGCATATATGAGATTTACTGAATGCAGTTAAGTGAATTTCTTTAAAATGTGCAGTAAATTAGGGTAGTTATGTCCATAAGGCAAAGAAATAAAAAGTTCTCTGGAGCGAGTATATAAAGAATGTTATGTGTTAAATTTGTCCATCCCTTATTATCTTTATTAGTAATTTTTTACTCCTGAGGCAGATCTCTGTAGGTATATTGGTGAGTGACCAAATCCAAATGAAATATGAGTCATACAAATCAGCTGAGCTGCTGTGATATTGTTGATGTAAGGATCCCAGTAAAAGATATTAATACTTTGGCATTAAACCCTTACTAAACAGCTCTTGCACTTTAGGATGCCACTTCCTCCGGCTTATCTGTTATGTCCAGGAATTACTCCACACCAGAGCCAAAATGGAACCTGAGCACTTTATTGCAATATCTACTAGGCGGGGCCTGACAGTCAAAACTGTTAGTTACACCAAGAGGCACCTGAGAACTGTCAACACATTTTGTTTTATTAAATTATTTTGTTGCTGAGTAGTTAGCTACTGGTTCCTTCCCATATCTGAATTTTAAGGTAACTAATTTCATCTCGCATCTTGGACGAATAGGTACATGCAGAGAGTTATCAGCTGAGTTCAGCTTAAAGCTGTCTTCAGAGTTGCTTGGTTGTGTTAAATGCTCTTCTCACAGTCCCAGACAAAATTTTTTATCTTACCTGAAATATAGAAGCATATTTGGCAAGTTAGTGACTACAGTTAATGATTCTGCATAGGCAGATGGATTTTCCAGTTTTGTGAGGATTCTTTAATTTTCTTCCTGCCTTCTTAGGTGTTAAATATTATGCCATTTCAAACAATCCCCTTGGTGACATAGAGAATTTTTCTCATGGGTTTTCTGCTCTTCCACTGCCATATGTCCATAACAAATTGTTTTACATGGGCAATTGCATCTTACAAATCAGGGATGTACAAGAACAGTTCTAAAGCAGATAATTTCCTGAATTTCCTGAAATTTCTCCCCTTCTTTCAACCCCTATTTTTTTTGCTTGCTCATGTGAATGAAAAATACAGAAATTATTCTTCATATCCCTGTTTCTAAATTGAATTTGTCATTATAACATTATATTCCATCATTTATTTTTAAGATTAAATTTCTGCTAATCTCTGCAATTTTCTCCTTCAAGTATACACACAGATAATTCTCATTAAGGGAAAAATGCAGATGTCAGAATGAGAGAAATGTCTCTCTCCTCATATGTTTTCTCTGACATGAATTGCAGGAAATACAGTTTACTGTATTTTGCAATACTCGAGGCTGCATACTGTGCATAGCTATTAATGAAAGACGGTTACAGTGCAGACAGAATGGCTGAGACCAAGATAAGTGTAAGCATAGATAACAGACAAATGCAAGAAGGTGGTATTTGCAACTTGTTAGTCTTGACTATCAAGAGTTAGTTCTGTAAATAAAATTAGCCTGCTTCACTCTCTACATCATGCAAAAACATGTGCAAGGGAGCCCAAGTTTCATGAGTGGCAGATCATTTGGTGTCTGTCATAACTACAGCTCCCTTCTTTGCTGTCTTGCTGACTTGCCTCAAGCAGCATCAGGAAGCTGGAAGATAAGGAAAGGTGTGCCTGCTGAGCTAGCTCTACATGCATACATGCCTGCATCCCCAGCAGGAATAGAGAAAAATTGCATCAAGTTAGAAACAGTCTTAGAAAAGGACACCAAAATTTTCCAGAACTAACCAAATAAGCAGTATGTTCCCCAGAGCTGTAGAATAACCTCATGCACTCATTTGTTCTAATGAAGAGTGTTCATCTACCACACAATTTGCAAGTGATCATAAAGCTCTATTAACCATAGATACGTTTCTGCCAAGTACTCCCTTTTCATTCATTCTTGCCTTTAGCTCAGCTAAACAGTCCATCACAGGAGTTATATTCTTGAAAATAATATTTACCATATTATAATCTTATTTTTTTCTTCTTTTTTTAAAACAGAAGATACGTCTTTACTGCTCACCAGAAATTATTTGAAATCTCTGGACATGATCCTCTTTTCATGGTTCTCTCAATCTGGCCACTGTTATGAAAGATAATAGTGTTTTTATGAATACATCAAAAATCAAAGTAGGGCCATGGAAAATCTCCATCCTTTAGTGAGTGTGGTGGAAAACTTCATCATCAAGGATGGGGAACAGACTGAGGTACTTGACACCTTCTTTGCCTCAGTCTTTAACAGAAAGATTGGTGATCATCAGGGCAAGTGGCCCCCTAAACTCCTTGACCTGGGATGGGGAGCAGAACAGACCGCTGCTATAGAGGAGGAAGTAGTCAGTGACCTGCTGTGCCACTCAGACACCCACAAGCCAATGGGACCAGATGGGATTAACCCACGGTCCCATTGGGATCCTGGTAGAAGAGTTTGCCAAGACACTCTTCATCCTTCATCATCAGTCCAGTCAAACTAGGGAGATTGGCAAATATACCCAACCCAATAAGAATGGACTGAAAGAGTATCTCAGGAACTACAAATCTGATAGCCTGATGTCAGTGCCCAAGAAGGTTACGGAACCGATCTTCTTGAGTGTGACTGCAGGACAACCAATGATCGGGCCAAGCCACTACTGGCTGAGGAAGGGCATGTTCTGTCTGACCAACCTGATCTCCTTGCATGACCAGATGATCATCAGGTGGATGAGAGGAGGACTCTGGATGTTGTCTACCTGGACTTCAGTAAAGCCTTTGACACTGTTTCCCACATCATTCTCCTGGAAAAGCTGGCAGCCCATGGCTTGAGCAGATGCACTTTTTCCCGGGTAAAAAAGTTCCTGGATGGCAGTGCCCAGAAAGTAATGATGACTGGTGCCACATCCAGTTGGGGCCAGTCTCCAGTGGGGTTCTGCAGGACTCAGAGCTGGGAACAGTAATGTTTAACATCTTTATTGATGATCTGGATGAGACGATCAAGGGCACCCTCAATCAGTTTGCAGGTGACACCAAGCTGGGTGGAAGTGTTGATCTCCTGGATTGCACAAAGTCTCTGCAGGGGGATCTGGACAGCTGGATGAATGGGCTGAGGCCAATGGTGTGAGGTTCAACAAGACTGAGTTCTTCTTTAGGGTCACAACAACCCCAGGCCGTGCCACAGGCTGGGACAGAGTGGCTGGAAAGGACCTGGGGATGCTCGTGCCAGCAGCTGAACATGAGCCAGTATAGGCCCAGGTGGTGAAGAAGGCCAGTGGCATCCTGGCCTGGATCAGCAATGGTGTGGCCAGCAGAATTGAATCTGTCATCCTCCCCCTGTACTGGGCACTGGTGAGGCCACATGTCAAATCCTGTGTCCAGTTTCGGGCCCTTCACTCCAAGACACTGAGGGGCTTGAGCAAGCCCAGAGAAGGACAAGGGTGCTGGTGAAGGGTCTGAGGCACAAGTCCTATGAGGAGCAGCTGAGGGAGCTGGGGGTGTTTAGCCTGGAGAAAAGGAGGCTCAGTGGAGACCTTATCACTCTCTACAACCGCCTGTACAACAGGTTGTAGCCATGTGGGTGTTGGTCATGTGTCTCAGGGAACCAGAGACAGGACAAAGGGAATTGGCCTCAAGGTGTGCCAGAGGAGATTCAGGTTTACATCAGGAACAATTTATTCACAGAAAGGGTTGTCAGGCATTGGAACAGACTGACCAGGAGGTGATGGAATCACTGTCTCTGGAGATGTTTAAGAAACCTGTGGCACTTAGTACCATGATCAAGGTGACAAGGTGGTGATTGGCCAAAGGTTGGACTCAATTATCTCAGAGGTCTTTTCCAAACTAAATGATTCTGTTATCCTCTGTTACTGTGATTCCTCCCACTTCCCTAGATTACTCTAATGAAACAACGGCTACTGAAAAAAAGAACCTGTCCTGCTTATCTAAGATTATTGAATCTTTCCCCCACTCAATTAAGATCATTTCTGTACATGTTATGTAGGTGATATGTACTGATTTGTGGAGGTGTCTGGAAGTGAGTTTTACATGATATTGTCTCTTGAGCTGAAATGGCATGTCTGATAAACTAGAAATGATCTGTGGATTGAAATCTGGATTTACCACCTGCAGCCCAGGTGGGCTTATTAGATAACAGAAATCACAGAGGAGTACATTTAGTGTTTTACTTCTCTATTTCATTCATAAGTTGTGATTTGACACTATACTAAACCAGAAAACATCAAACCACAGTATTCTACACCATGCTATACTACATCACACCACACTATAATGCACTACATGGCACGATACATCACTTTGCTTCACTAACACCATGGTGTGCTACACCAGATTATACTGTGCTGCACCACACTGCACAACACTACACCAGATTATGCTACAAAGCCCTTGACTTTCCCTCACTAATTTTTTTTGCCAGAACTAGGTGGTCCAAAGCAGTGGTAACAATATCTGCATTTGCATGGCACATGGATTACTACATCACACACTGATTTTCCAGCCATAAGAGAGCCTCAGCACAGTCAGACTCAAGCAGGTAACACAGCCAAGCTGCAGTACACAGCGTGGACTGGCTGATAGCCTTACAACCTCCAGATGCAAAGTAGCATACTCAAGAGATAGTGATTCACCTAGTCCTTACTGTTAGATGAGCTATGGTTCTTGTTTAGTTTTTTATATATATTTTTATCTAGTGCTGCCTTTACACTAGGAAAAGCCATAAGATGCAAAGGTCTCATAGCACTGCTTATTGCTTACTTACTTTAATGTTACCTACACAGCATCTCAGACTCAACTTAACAGGAACCAGCTGTGTCAGAGCATAGTGATAACTTGGCCCTCAGGAGATCCCTGTGGAGCACTGAGCCATTGATGTACTCCCAATCAATTCCTACACAGTTACAGTTCAGTGAGCTATTTAAAGAAAAAGATCACTGTGTAAAGCAAGAGGGATATTCAAAGAGAACATATTGAGAAATAAAGAACTAAAAGCAAGGCAAAACCTTAAGTACTGGAGATGGGCCTGGCACAGAGAAGATGGGGATAAAGAGAGAAGGAATAAAAAAGGTATGAAAGATACAAATCTCTGTAGTGGAACTCCTCAGATAAATGAGAAAGAGATTCACATAAGCATTACTATTTGATATTTCTAATCCTTTTAATGTGGAAAAGCACTTAAATTCTTTAATTTCTCTTTCTATGCATATGTGCAAAACTTAAATCACTGGGATAAGCCAAGTGCTCAGGAAAACCATTCAAAAAAAAAAATACAGTATGTTCCAGTGATTAAAATAATACAGCTAATCTTTTCAGTGAGAATTTCTGCTTTCAATTTAATGACTATATTATGTATGTAGGGTGGTGATGATTGAGTTTAAATAACTCAGTCAATCAAATGGAACACAACATGCCAGGGATATTCAGATAGACTATTAATAAAATCTCTGTCAATTGTTCCAATTTCAATATAAGAGTTAACTTCTTGTTCTTGGACTATTTTTATGATATTTCTTAAGTATATATTTTTTTATAGAAAAAAAATATGATTTTAAAAACATATATCAGTAGAATTATTTCCATTCTTTTAATACCATTTCCATGGATAACTAAAAAGGCAAGCCAATGGGTTTTTTGGTCAAAATTCAGTGCCTGAAAATAAAAATATATTTTAAAGATAAAAGCGGAAATCAATTTAATTTTTCCTCACATAAACGGCAATTTATTTTCATTTAGTAAGATTATTCATAGGATTAGCTTCTGCTCTTCTTTCCATCCCGATATTATCCTTCCTGATATTATCACTTACAAATGTTTAACTTAATTAGTTGCAATGTTAGAAATCCAAGCAGTCTAGAAACTTCCTCCAAGTAAGCCAGTGAAGAGTTACTTTCAGGAACTGCTCTTACACATCACAGTTAAATTCTAACTCCCCAGTTCTAAAATGTGATCACACAAAACATATACTTTTATTGACACAAAGAAAAAAAGCACAAAGAGCTGAAGATGGAAAGGAAAAAAAATCAGAAATGTAGTTGAATTGAACATGTCTTAAATATCCATAGGTTTTTGAACTGCTTCTTAAAATGTCCAAATGTAACACCTGCAAGCCACAGCCTTTTAAAAACATTTGGGTTTCATTTTGAAGAGATTCTGACAGCAGTGCTTTAAAAAAAAGGATGCAAGATAAAGGCTCCTAATACTGCTGCTTATGAGAAAAAACCCATTCTCTTCCAGAAAACTGTAGTTTAACAGAATCCATTCTATATACGTTAAAATAGAGCCAAAGTTCAATTTAAAGTGCTGTTGCACACTTTACCAAAGCCCTTGACTTTGAAATTTTTTCTCAACTGGGCTTACAAATCCTGTATCTGTTGACCTTCAGAACAGGGTACAAGACCATTTATTCTCTCAGCTTTTTGCCTTTGTGTATGTCTGAACAAGGTGAAGAAAGAGGAAAGAAGAATTGTCTGGGGAAGTTACTGGAATTTAAGCCACATGATATGGACAAGAAAATTCATCTGAAATGGCTGGAGAAAGACAGATAGGCAGAACGCAATTAGTCAAATGCTATTATCAAGACTACCATAAAATGAGCTAATTTTTTTCTGCTTCTCACCAGTTCATAACAAGCACAAAAACCAATAATACCTTTGTTTGAAATAAACAAATTTCCATTTCTGATGCAGTTGGGATTTACAGTCTTCCATTTCTGTAACTGATTTGAATTGCTGCTCATGAAGTGAAATAATTGTAATACATTTTGCAAAACATTAACCATTGCAAATTGATTGACCCAGTATCTTGCTAATACAGACAAAGCAACATGACTGAAGCATTCAGTAAAAGTATCAATTAGGATTACCTTGCTTAAGTCAACTCCTGCAAAACCCCAAGAGAATATTCTTTATTTAATATTGTAGGGCTACGCCATGAAAATGATCCTGAATTTTAATTATCTTTAAACTAAGAAATTAATACCACAATATTATTTCAAGAATACTAGAGTCATAAGTAAAATCAAGGACAATTTTCTGACAAGATTTTGCTTGACTGTGGCTACCCTAAAAACATCATAGACTGCTGTATTGTGTTTAACTATGCCAAGTAGTAGTTAAAAAAATTTAAAAGTGCTTTTATATCTATGAAAATAGAATTTAAAATGGAATATTATGCATCAGAATATGAAGTCTGTTATGAAGACTGACGGAGAAATATTTTATTGTCTTAAATTACAACAGCATTTTCACATCTGTCATTTGACTCTGGTAGTTTCTTGAGATTCTTCCTGAAGGCTTTGATTCCTGATTCAAATTAAAATCAAGGTTCTTTTACAGCACATAATTCAAAAAACCTGTTTCTTGTTACCCTATGGTTTTCGGAAGATAACATGAGTTGTCACAGCTAGAATTTCACAGATTTAAACTCCATTTTAAAAATATGCGGATGTGTCTTACACATGCTTGACCTATAAGGGAGCAGTGGTAGAAATGGTTCCAAGGCAGTACTATCTATTGAGAAAGCTTTGTTCCTTTAAAGCACACAAACAATTAAGTAAGGAAGAGAGAAATAATATGAATCAGTAGCATTGTAGTTCCTTCATTGACATCATAAATGGCTCCTCTGAGTGTTTTGATGTTGTTTTGACATAGAAATCTTACTACCCATTGTCACTTTTTCCTATTTGCAGTTGTTTTGCGTAGTATCCTTTGTGTGCCAAATCATGGTAAAAGGTTGGTTGACATTATAAAAGCTAAAATTTTTTATCATCTCTTGTGCCTACCTGTCCATATCCATTAGGACCTGATCATACAAATATGAATGTTTCTGTCTTATTCTTTGAGAATGTTTCATATATGTAAATTCAAGTGACTGAGGACTGAAAGCTGAGCTTGTATTAATGAAAAAAAGAAAAAATATTTCAAATTTTCTAAATCATCCAATGATCTAAGTAAATTATGGTTCATTTGTGGTGTAAATTAGCTTTTAATCTGAAAACATTTCTACATGACAAATCCATTCTCATATATATTGTATGTAACAACACCATTCTTCTGAATTGCAGAAGAAGAAATTTGTCAGTCTTCGTATTCATTTTCCTTAAAATACTAAAACTTTGGAGGCTGATTTACGAGGGAGTTAAGTGGACTGTTACATGTACATTTATACATTTTCCTACAAAAACTGATACTTTCATGGATGCACATCCCCTGCTTTGAGCAGTGCTGCATTACTGCCTGATACTTCACTGTTTGTGGTGATGTGGAGTGGTTTATCTGGCCTAATGGATTTCCAAATATTAGCAAAGCAATTACCGTGGAGACACACAAACTTTACTTGAAAAGAACCTCTGGAGGTCCAGACTCCTGTGTGGAGCAGGACTATGATAATTTTCTCCATATGAATATCAAAACACTTGAGATTCTTCATTATTTTCTAAAATATTGCTCTTCATTATTCTAAGCAGACTTCATTATTTTCCTAGGTAAATTTCTTAGTGAAAAATCCACCCATTCTTATTGTTTTCCTCTAGAAGAAGAGCTTGGTTCTGTCATTGGGAACATTTTGGGTAACAGTAAAATGCTACTAGCTGTCTCCTCAGTCTTCTCTTCACCAGACTAGCAGTCCCAGCAGCCTAAACTCCTTCCTCTACAGGCCTTTAGCCACACTGGCTGCTCTCTGCTGGACTTTTTCCTTTTTCAAAACACTTCTTAAACCAGTAGTCCCAAAAGTGGACTCATTATTCCGGGAGTGGCCTCACTGATGGTGAACACAGACCAACACCTGCCTTTATTCTGCTAGCTGTACTCCTCCTAATAAAGTCCAATGTACAATTTTCTTTATCTATGCAGCTTGCCATTGATTATCATGCAAATCCTTATTCTACTGTAGCTGTGGATAGGGAACCAAACAACTCACAGTTTTTTCTTGAATCTGTTCTGCAGGCCTTCTCTAAATGAATCAACTGAATAACCCATCTCACCTTACCATCCCTCACCATGAAAAGTATGAAAGATAATGATTGAGTTTTATTCATAATTTGTGTTAAAATAATAGTCCTACAAAGCTGAAGTCCAAGGGGACTAATACATCATTTGGACTGACCTCCAGTATGTCAGAGGCTAATAATTTTCATTCAGTGATATACTCTGGGCACTATCACAGGAGTCTCCTTTTTACACAGCTCTGCTCCCTTGCAACTGGTCCATGAAGGTAAAAACAAGCCACATTTCCACTCAAAAAGAGGAGAGAGAGAAAGAAAAAAATAAAAGGAAGAAAGACACATTACTTGCAAATGAGGCCTTCAAGTAGACAGTGAAAACTCCTGATAAAATGAACTCAGAGACCTTTTCCCTTTCTGACTCTTCCTTTGAGGAAAGAAGATCCAATCTACCTGAGAGAAAACTGAAGAGAGATTCATAATGTCAGAATGCTGAAAAAAAAGGAACTGTGAGAGGCAAGCTCAGCTGACGGCTGGAGAATGAAAAAGGAGCAATTATCCCTGTTTGCTGTGAAACTAGGTATGAGCCAAAAAAATTTTATTCAGCTGAAGCATAATTTCTAATTATACTGAACAATTGCTTACATAAGTGGAAAAGAAATGAAGGAATAGTGTGTTATTTCACTATAAATGACACAAGAAAAGAGGGTCAAATATCAAGGTGAAGTTCTATAGATAAATAAACCTAAATATGAAGAATTTATAGAAAAAAAAAACATTTTTCTTGCTGTTACTAAGACTAATATTATTGTGTTTTCAGAAATAGGGATGCTTCATCATCACCATATGAGAGAATGCCCTTGGGAAAAGGCTAATTGTAGAACTATAAAATGTCATGACTTCATAAGGAAGGAATTGACTGGACTCAGGTGAATTTCTAATAAAATCCCAAACTTAACTGTTAAATATAACTTACATTCATCTAAACTGAATCACCATTTCACTGAAAAGATGGGAAACCACCCAGGATGGACCATTAGAGACAAAAAAGTCGATGTTAAATGTTTCTTTTTCCAGTATTATTTTGTGGAATAAATTTTCATAATTGTCTTAGATGACTAAATTTAATATAAGCACTCTTTCCCCATATTTCAGTTGTGTCATACGTAAAGACCCGTAGCTGCTTTACATTATTAGTTGCTTCAAAACAAATATCATTAAAGTTGGGGTCTGAACTGAGTATCCAAGATGTTCTTACATTCAGCACATTTTGCAAGCAATAAACCACACAAAAAAATAATGTTCCTGATCTTTTAGGAGATTTGAGTTTTGTTAAACAATTAGGTTTGTTCATAGAATAACATATTTTTTCCATATTTGCCAAAGCATGTGTCTGTTTATTTACAGATACACAGAGCTTTAGCTGTGAAATCATAAAAAAACTAGATGCACTTATTATCTTTTTCATGCAGAGACAGATTAGTCTGGCTTTTCTAAGAAACTGGCAGTCCTCACCACCAGTCTGGACACTGCTTTGATTTTCAGTAGTGCACAGCTGCCTTTAAAAGTGACCTTGATGGAATATGACAGGTATGAAAGCGTGAAGGAAAAGGCTCCAGTGGTGATTTTCTGAAATTTTAAAGTTTAAAAGACAGAAGGAGAGGGAGGTCTGTGATTCAATCCTGACAGAGGCTGGATGTCATATGCTGTGAAAGTGGCTCATGTGAAAGTGGCTAATGACCAGTACTGGATTCCTGGGTGAACCCTGCTAATTTAATCATATACTAAAACCGAGTAAAACCACTTGGATTTCTAAAACAATCGTTACAGACATTTAAAGATGTGCTGAATCTCCCTGAGTGTTTTGAACTTAGAAAAACCAATTTAGTGGTCAAAAGAATGAGTATATGTCATAGGACACCCTAAAGACTGGACTGAAGGATTCTGTATCCTACAAAATGAGGTCATAAATATTTGAATGTTGTTATCACTCAAAGAAGAACGAATAAAAAAATACAGGTATGTATTGCATATAATATTATTGACAATCTGCATATCTAAACTATAAAGTTCTGAGTCTGAGCTTTTTACATTATATACAGGGGTACATATATATTTATATTAGTGTCTAAAAACCATTTCTTTTATACAGGTAAGTAGAGAGAAGAGTAGGGAAACAGGTGAACCCTCTAGGTTTGAGCAAGAAAATGAACATGCTTTTCTTTTCCTTCTGTCATCTATGTTTGCCTTATCTGGTCAGCACCTTTTTAGCAAGTATTAAGAGTGATTTTCATGGAATAGATGGAAAGAGTGATCTACTTTGTTACAATGATTGGTAAAAAACAGAATTTCCAAACTTCTCTGGACTGCAGATATACATGATAGGTTGTGTCTCTATTTAACTGTACATAATGACTTGAAAGCTGATAATGACTGATAGCTGATAGTAGCATCAGAAAGTGTGTTCTAGTGGCCACAGTCAGCCAGGAAATCTTTCTGCATG
>VYZP01055532.1:0-10021 GCA_013400635.1 Hypocryptadius cinnamomeus
TCATGTTTTTTCAAAGATTGTCCAGCAAAACTTGTGTGTGTTGCAGACTGTACTGTTCACCACCTGGACCCAGTTTGTTGCTTCTACAGTCCACTGTAGACTAACCATCACTTTGAGAAGAGTTTGCAAATTTTGCTGCTTCCAGAGAGAATAATGAGACGATGAGAGTTCACAAAGTCATTTAACTTCAGTGCATTTCAAACAACTGTGCCAGTGCTGGCAGAAAAGAGAGCTCTTATGCCCAGCAAATTTACATTATTAGTGTTGGGCTTCTGCAGTGAGTGCAAAGTCAGTGCAGTAACAAGCTTCTAAGAAAAAAATATGTGCTGGTACTTACCATGTTTATATACAAGAAAGACACTAAATATGGATTACATAACTTGAAAGCTCTTCTTATATTTGCAAATAATTAATCATTATTTTTGTCAGTCTTCAATCCATATACTTCCAGGAATTCTTGATCTGACTTGAGTAGTCACCCTATTATGGCAATGTGCTATGAAGGTCCATCAAGAAAATACATAAAATAAAAACTTCCTCTTCCCTTTTCCTGAAATCCATCATGCGGAAATGACCCTCTAAAGTATTGCATCTTGGAGCACACTTATACAGATGAAACACTTAGTTCATTCTGTGAGACCTCACTGTAGATACTAAGGTAGGAACTGAGTCAACTGTCAAATAAAGTTGTTTGTTAACACTAATGTTAATGTAGTTCATCACTCAAAATTCAGTGAACATTAATACATATAACTATTTAAGTTTATCTTACTCATGTCCCTGTTGTGTGTGAGATGCAGTAAGGAAAACAGATTTGACTATTTTTCACTAGCAAGCCATAATATTCTGCCTAACTAAGAAGAGGTCATGGCTTCTCAAAACATTTGTGAAATGGCTTCTATTTTTCTGTTTCTATCTTTGTGTCTTCACATAGGCTTATAATTATTTAATGCCCTTGTTGAAATCACTTCTAATCAATTTGGATGTCATTCCCTATATTCCCACACACAGTCAGTTAGGTAGCACTTCAATATCTGACCTTTGAATCTAGGGACTGAATGTTCAGTGATGTTGTCTGCTGATTTTTTGCATGCATCGTTCTGTCTCCAGACACCTGCTGACTATCCAGGAACTTTCTCTGCCAAATTTCAGTTTGAACACATTGTAATTTTTTTTCTCCCTTCTTCTTATAAGTTCTCTACCTTTGGCACCTAAAAGAACCTCCTCTACAAAGAACTCATGAAAATGCTCTGCTTTCCAGGGATTTTATGATGTACAACATGACAGTTCCCAGTCATGGCTCAGTTTGTGTGAGCATGCAGCAGCTGTGGTACTTTCATCAACATTTGTCATAAATTTTGAAATCCCAGGCATAAGCACCATCTGGCTGTGCAAGTTCCTTTCATAAGCTGGGCAGTTCCTAAGTAGCTCAGTTTCTGTGGATACATGCAAAAAGATCTATGCTTCAGAAAGTGCTGAGGTTGCTGAGGAGGGCTACGTCCAAGGTAATCTTTTATGATAATAACGTAGGTACATGTTTAATTTTAAATGTGCATTGGTTACCTTTTTGCACAATGCATTAATGCTTTGCTAATGTAGGAAAAGTCAATTGAAGTTTAACCTGAATGTAGTTCTATGAAGTCCTTGTCAAAAAAGGTACCATGCATTGCTTCCGTAAAATTAACTCATAGATATTCATGATAATAGAGTTAATGCTCTTGAAAAAAACATCCTGTGGTCAGGCTAATGGTTTTTTCTTCATTTGAGATCATCAGAATTCACTGCAGGGAGTAGCAGGTGCCTAGCAGCTATTCCTTACCATCCTCTGTCTGGTGTTTAAATATGTCAATAACTCACTGTCCTGGGGTTACTTTATCATGCTTGCATCCCCATTCATTTGTTTAGCCCAGAAATAAGTTTTACACCTTTAAGACTGTCTCTGAGAGCAGAGAGGGGGAGCGAAGAAGTGCGGAGTTTGTTATCAGAAGCTGCCCTTTCTCCCCCACATCCTCTCCCAGACTGTGTTGTCTGCGGACAGACAGACAGCGGGACAGAGCTCTNTAAAAATTTTAAACTTTAAATCTTTTTCCCCCTTTTTTTTTTTTTTTTTTTTTTTTTTTTTGGCAATGCTAAGCATGGAAATATTCAATTTCAAAGAGAGGTTTTATCATTCTCCTCCATACTTCCAGACTTCCAGATGCTGGTTTGTGCTGGTTTGCCCCTCATGTTTTTTCAAAGATTGTCCAGCAAAACTTGTGTGTGTTGCAGACTGTACTGTTCACCACCTGGACCCAATTTGTTGCTTCTACAGTCCACTGTAGACTAACCATCACTTTGAGAAGAGTTTGCAAATTTTGCTGCTTCCAGAGAGAATAATGAGACGATGAGAGTTCACAAAGTCATTTAACTTCAGTGCATTTCAAACAACTGTGCCAGTGCTGGCAGAAAAGAGAGCTCTTATGCCCAGCAAATTTACATTATTAGTGTTGGGCTTCTGCAGTGAGTGCAAAGTCAGTGCAGTAACAAGCTTCTAAGAAAAAAATATGTGCTGGTACTTACCATGTTTATATACAAGAAAGACACTAAATATGGATTACATAACTTGAAAGCTCTTCTTATATTTGCAAATAATTAATCATTATTTTTGTCAGTCTTCAATCCATATACTTCCAGGAATTCTTGATCTGACTTGAGTAGTCACCCTATTATGGCAATGTGCTATGAAGGTCCATCAAGAAAATACATAAAATAAAAACTTCCTCTTCCCTTTTCCTGAAATCCATCATGCGGAAATGACCCTCTAAAGCATTGCATCTTGGAGCACACTTATACAGATGAAACACTTAGTTCATTCTGTGAGACCTCACTGTAGATACTAAGGTAGGAACTGAGTCAACTGTCAAATAAAGTTGTTTGTTAACACTAATGTTAATGTAGCTCATCACTCAAAATTCAGTGAACATTAATACATATAACTATTTAAGTTTATCTTACTCATGTCCCTGTTGTGTGTGAGATGCAGTAAGGAAAACAGATTTGACTATTTTTCACTAGCAAGCCATAATATTCTGCCTAACTAAGAAGAGGTCATGGCTTCTCAAAACATTTGTGAAATGGCTTCTATTTTTCTGTTTCTATCTTTGTGTCTTCACATAGGCTTATAATTATTTAATGCCCTTGTTGAAATCACTTCTAATCAATTTGGATGTCATTCCCTATATTCCCACACACAGTCAGTTAGGTAGCACTTCAATATCTGACCTTTGAATCTAGGGACTGAATGTTCAGTGATGTTGTCTGCTGATTTTTTGCATGCATCGTTCTGTCTCCAGACACCTGCTGACTATCCAGAAACTTTCTCTGCCAAATTTCAGTTTGAACACATTGTAATTTTTTTTCTCCCTTCTTCTTATAAGTTCTCTACCTTTGGCACCTAAAAGAACCTCCTCTACAAAGAACTCATGAAAATGCTCTGCTTTCCAGGGATTTTATGATGTACAACATGACAGTTCCCAGTCATGGCTCAGTTTGTGTGAGCATGCAGCAGCTGTGGTACTTTCATCAACATTTGTCATAAATTTTGAAATCCCAGGCATAAGCACCATCTGGCTGTGCAAGTTCCTTTCATAAGCTGGGCAGTTCCTAAGTAGCTCAGTTTCTGTGGATACATGCAAAAAGATCTATGCTTCAGAAAGTGCTGAGGTTGCTGAGGAGGGCTACGTCCAAGGTAATCTTTTATGATAATAACGTAGGTACATGTTTAATTTTAAATGTGCATTGGTTATCTTTTTACACAATGCATTAATGCTTTGCTAATGTAGGAAAAGTCAATTGAAGTTTAACCTGAATGTAGTTCTATGAAGTCCTTGTCAAAAAAGGTACCATGCATTGCTTCCGTAAAATTAACTCATAGATATTCATGATAATAGAGTTAATGCTCTTGAAAAAACATCCTGTGGTCAGGCTAATGGTTTTTTCTTCATTTGAGATCATCAGAATTCACTGCAGGGAGTAGCAGGTGCCTAGCAGCTATTCCTTACCATCCTCTGTCTGGTGTTTAAATATGTCAATAACTCACTGTCCTGGGGTTACTTTATCATGCTTGCATCCCCATTCATTTGTTTAGCCCAGAAATAAGTTTTACACCTTTAAGACTGTCTCTGAGAGCAGAGAGGGGGAGCGAAGAAGTGCGGAGTTTGTTATCAGAAGCTGCCCTTTCTCCCCCACATCCTCTCCCAGACTGTGTTGTCTGCGGACAGACAGACAGCGGGACAGAGCTCTCCTTTGCTTATAGTTAGTTTCTAACTAGCTGAGGCAGAGAAGTTCTGTGGACTGTGTTTTTTTCTTTCCTTTGGACCTGTTTAAACCTGCTCTGGACTGAACACCCAGAAGAGCACAGGCAGCTCACACCTGCGTCCCACCGGGCCAGGCCTGGGCCGCGGCATTCCCAGCACCGGAGGGACTGATAACAGACTGAGTGAGCTGAGCCACAGCCCATGAAAAGGACTTTCTGAGTTTGTCATCTCTTCAGAGAAGCAAGAGGTTTTATTGTTTAATATTGTTGGGGTTTTTTTGTTTTGTTTTTTTTTTTCCTTTGCTGGTGAATGTTTTGCCTGTTAAATAAACAGGCAAACAGGTTTTTTCCACTTTTCTCCAAGGAAATATTTTCCCAGTCTAGTCTGGGGAGGGGCCATTTGAGTCTGCTTTCTAGAGGAACCCCTTTAGAGGTTTTCTCACAACTTTTGCCCTAAACTGGGACACTCACTGTATGGATAACTGAAATATTTCTCATTTTGATTTCTCATTAACAAAAAAGCTGCAGGCCATGTCATTATCACCATACTCATTCTTCGCTCCAGCATTACTAAGCGGCTTGCTACATATTTGCATACATTTGGGAGAAGGAGAGTTCTGGGTTCTGCTCAGCAATTCTTCTTATCATGTTCCTGATGATTTGCCCCTCCTTTCTTTTTCTTTTTCTCTTTTAAATTGTGATAGTGCAACAAAATTCCAATTAAATTACATATTGGTCAGTAGATCTAGACAGTGATCACTTGCTAGATAACTATGTTAAAAGACAGTGTCCTTGAATGCTGATCGATTTGCTATGTTTCCTGGTGTTATTCAAAATTGGAATACAAAACTATATGACTAGATCTGGTTTTTTGAACTAGTAGATAGCTAGTTGAATGCTGATGTAAGAATTCCTCAGGAATCTTTACACAAATTTCAAACATCTAGTCATCTAGTTTTGTTGCTGTGGGGTTTTTTCTGGCTTTTCTTAATTTTTTTTTTTTTTTTATGCAGAGGCTTTTGCTTTACTTACCCTTTACATCTGATATTTATGAGGGTTTGTAAGATTGGCTGTACTTTTTAAAGAATGCATATACTACAATGTCTATAAAAATGGTTTTATATTTATTGTTGACAATCCTTTTAAATAATTGTTTTGGTTTAGGAGCAGTATTCTCCAATTTAGTGCTCCAGCTAAAACCATGCACTGCTCTTTCCCCCTTTCTGCAACCCCCCTCCCCATGGCAGGATGGAGAGCAGAATTGGAGGCACAAATGGAAAACATCACAGGCTGGCATGAGTAGAATTTATTGGAAACAGCAATGAGATAAGAAAAAAAACAGTAACAGCAACAATATTAATAACAAAAGTGTACAAAGAGTGATTCACATGCAAAATGCTCACTGCAGAGCTCACAGCCTACCCACAGCCACGCCACCCTGACTGGAAGGAAGCCCTTACCCCCAGAAGAAACTCCCAGCAATGACATGAGGTGGTTTGGAATAATATCTGTGTCCTACCCACGTCTCTTCCTGCCACCTGCAAAAACTAACCCTGTCCTAGCTGGAACCAGGACAATAATGTTTAAGTCAACAAAGCAAGAAAACAAAAAATATCACTTTGCCAATATTCATCCCTAGTAATGAGTACTGCCAACTGTTAACATACAAAGACCTATCCACGTGTATATTCTTCTGCAATCAACACAGGCAGGGAATTCTGTGTTGTCTACAGAGCAACCCTGCAGAGAAATGAACTTGAAATTGCTAGCTTCCAAGGATTTCATAAGTCTAAAGTTCTTGGCCAAGTTATTTTGTGGACAGGTTTTTGTAGCCCAGCAGAACAATAGCTAGAGATGTTCCACATCTTAGTATTACAGCAATATGGCCTCTCGACATTTTGGGAAACAGAGAGCCTGACAGAATCAAGTCTGCAAACAACCAAGGTGGAGGAAAGAGTGGAATACCTCCTTCTGAAATATTAATTTTAAATATACTAAGGTTGGTAAGTACTTGATTTTTCATAGAGTTTGAACAATCTGAGTTCCCACTGAATTCCATTCCTTTTCTTAAAGAATGTCAGGCTTTAATTAAATCTTTGACTTCAAGGGAAATTTAGAAAAAACACAAAGGTTTTAGGGTATCTTTCTCCTTTTTCTATGTGTATGTCTGAAATACCAAGCTTTCTGGGGTTTGTTAGATAATTTTTACATTTGTAAGTTCATCAATAGCAGTGAAATTTACACCAAACTGGTGAACACACTATCGGTTATTATAGGTTTTTTGAAAATATTTATTTGAAAATTGCTAACCAAAAAGGAAAGTTGTTTAATTTTTTTTTAATCTATATCTTTTCTAAATAATTAAATCCATAGTCGTTAACTACAACAAATTCTGCTAGCCCTTGCTCCTTTAGATTTTCATTGGTTCTTGTCAAGTATTATTAAACCACTTGTGTTGCTCAACCAGTCTTCTGTAGTTAAGCTCAGCAATAAGACCAAATTCTGTGTTTTGGTGAAGTTCCATCTTCATATTCTTGAGGCAGACGGGCACTGTTGATTGGCTCGGTTCTATGGCACTATTTTAAACTGATCTTTGACATGTCAATATCCTTTACATGCAAAACTTTCTCTCAAGTACTGATATAAAAAATGATTGCAAAATATAATTTCTTTATTTTTAAACAAAAAACAAAATAAATTTGCAGGGAGGGAGAAGCCCCATGTTAGGTCAAGGTTCCTAAAACACTACGTTCTGATTTTTTATCTCTTAAATAAGGGTAGATGCACAGAAGATATGTGTGGAAGAACTCAAAACTCTACACTGAAAGCAATAATAATAGTATTTTTTTTATTATTGCTTTTCTGTACTTGCCCTTAGAAACACAAATCAGACTATAGAAAGCACTAGTAACTCCAACAAACATTGCTAGATCTTCGGATGAAAGCACTACTAGTCAACAGACACCTCTCCAGATACTCAAGAACATACAAAAATCATTGAGAAAGGCCTCCTGGTATCATCAGAAAACTTTATGTAGCCTTGGAGGGGCCCATTCAGGCGCTAGAAACTTACAGGTTTGCAGCTGGAAAAGCAGATCCCAATGACACAACATTTATGTCAAATGCATGTTCATCATTCTCACAGCCATTGTCCTCCAGGTCAAGGCTTGGCAACACTTTGGTCCATCACTGGTGTTGAAAACAGAGGCAAAGAAAGAATTTAACAACTCCGTCTTGTCTATGTCCACATTTGTGAAGTGACCATCCCCATCCTCTAACAGGCCAATATTATTTCTGCACTGCATTTTGGCATTAATGTATATAAAAAACCCCTTCTTTTTATTGTTCCTCACAGTTCTGGCCAGCTGCAGCTCCAATTGAGCTTTCACCACATAAATTTTATCTCTGTAGTGGCAAGCAGCATCTCTGTGTTCCTTCCATATCACCTCACCTTGCTTCTACTGGGCATACACCTCCTTTTTTTGCCTTGTATCCAAAAGAAGGTCCCTGCTCAGCCAAGACAGCCTTCTGCCTTTCTTGCTAAACTTCTAACCTGCCCCTGTGCCCTTAGGAGGTGGTCCTTAAAATATTATCAGTACTGAGGGGCCCTACCAGCCTCAGAAACGTTTTACTGGGGTTCACTAGTTCCCTGATCAGTCTGAAGTCTGATCTCCTCTTGTCCAGAGCTGGAATTTTGGTGGCACTTTTCCTCTTGACAGAAGATATTTAAACTCAATTGCTCTGGCCAAGATGGCCACCAACCACTACTTCTCTCATGAGACCTTAACAAGGAAAAAATCAAGGAATGCATCTTTCCAAGTTGGCTTACTTAGTACCTGTACCATGAAAGCATCATCTAGATGTTTTGGGAACCTTCCGTAACTGTTTGTGTCAGTTTTGTACTGTTCCCAGTTAATTTCTGGCAAGCTGAAGGCTTCCTTAAGGACAAGGGCAGTTCATTTAGTCTCTTAGTTCCTCAAAGAATAATTAATCAGTGTCAGTATCCTGGCTATGTGGCCTACAGTAGACTCCCATAATGACATCCACACTAGTTGCTTGTCCCTTAATCTCTAACCCTCTAACCAGAGGTTCTCAATCGTGCCACTGTGCACCATGGGCTCCATACAGTCCAGCCCATCCATTACATGCAACGTCACTTCCCTGCCTCTTCCGCCCTGCCTACCACTCCCAAGAGCCTGTAACCATCCAACAGGGCACTTCAGCCACAGGACCAGGTTTTGCTTATTTCAATGATCTCAAATCCCTGAGACAGAGCCAAAGTTTCAAGTTCCTCTTGTTTGCTCCTCATTTGTGCAGCGGTATAGAAACATTTCAGATGGGGTTTATGGTAGCTGACACCTGCTAGACCAGGATGAGGAATCCTATTAACATTCGTTTCCTCGAGTTGTAGCACACCATCCCACTGCCTATCACTGGAAAGCCTAGTTTTGTCCCTTCCCACACGTAATGCTGAAACAGAAAGAACAAGCTATGGATAAAGGGATGGTTTTTGTTTTCTAAACATTCTTTCTTGTATCTTGCACTTAAAACCTCATCTCTGACAATCACATGAATCTCTCCTCATATTTAAAAGCATAGGAGGGATTTCAGATGATTCACAGGAATAGAATGGGACTATTAACTTTCCAAGTTAAAATGCCAATAGATTTAACCACCTAATTTTTATATCATTTCACAGTAAAAAAATTGAAATCATTTTGTAACTTTAGAATCTACTGCAGTGCAATAATATTTTTAGTCCTACAGAACCAAGATAAACAATAAAAAGTTTTATTGTAACCATACCTCAACTATTAGAACACTGTCAGCTACATCCTTTCTTGTGGAATTTTTATGTAAATTGATTTTTCATGTCATGAATAATCATAGAATATTTCAGCTTGGAAGGGATCTTAAATCATCTAGCACCAACCCCACTCCCCTTGGGCAGGGACACCTTCTACCAGACCAGGTTGTTCAGAGATCTATCCAAGCTTGCCTTTAACACTTTCAGGCATGAGGCATTCACAGCTTCTCTGGGCAAGCTGTTCCAGTGCATCAACACCCTCACTTTAAAGATTATTTTCTTTATATCTAATCTAAACCTACCCTTTCAATTTGAAACCGTTCACACCTGTTCTGTCATTACATGGTCTCGTAAATAGTCTCTATCTTTCTGGTAGACTCCCTCCAAATACTGGTAGACCATAATTTGGTCACCCTGAAACCTTTTCTTCTCCAGGCTGAACAATTCCAATACTCTTAGCCTGTCTTCTCAGGAGAGGTGCTCCATCACTCTAATCAAGTTGGTGTCCCTCCTCTGGACCCATTCCAGGTCCATGTCCTTCTTGTGTTAAGGTCCCCAGAGCTGGATGCAGCACTCCAGATGGGGTCTCACCTGAGCAGAGAAGAGAGGCAGAATCCCCTCCCTTGCCCTGCTGGCTACACTGCTGTAGATGTAGCCCAGGATATGACAATGTTGCTATCAGAAATTGCAAGAAAGGACATAATTTTTAAGATCGGGGTTCACGTTTCATACTATACAAAATGGTATAGCACAGTGGTTTGTTTCCTTCACAGTGTTGTTTGATTGCTGTACAGTGCTAGCCTGAGATGTGAGAAAAAAACAGCTTTCCCTGCTCTACAGGACTCAGTGTGGAATAATAATAAATAAAGAACTTGAAAAGAGGGTCTGACAAAAATGTCTGCTCCTAAGAATATCACTGG
>VYZP01055534.1:0-24250 GCA_013400635.1 Hypocryptadius cinnamomeus
AAAGGTAATTTCTTTCAATGTGACTGACTTTATTGAGTTCAAATTTTCACAGTAAATAAGTCAAGGACTTAGCCCTGTCTGTGAGAACCAAATGAAAAGCAGCCTGCATTTCAGAGGGGCTGTAAGTTCCCACCAAGCAAAACACTTCCAGAAGTCCCTTTTAGCTAGATTCGTGCATACAGTGTCAGGCTGCCAAATACAATCCCTTTAGGATGCGGCTGTATTGCCAAAAGAAGCAATTGATTTTATATCACATTTTCAAAGCCAATAGCTCAGTGCCCCCTACTGACTAAATATTCTCAGCGGCCAGCAAGCATCTCGTTAAAAGGCCCTCAGACCAACTCTTTTCTGTTTCATTGCTGCCCTCTGTCTTCTTACAGTCCCTTTTAAAAACTTCTATTGATACATTTTCAAAGTAAATACTGTTTTTATATTCAACAAAAGACATGAGCCTTTCTTAATTCACTCTATGAAATCTAACTGTGATTCACGTCTCTCTTTGTGTTGAAAATCTTTTAATCACTCAGACAGTCCTTGCAAGACAGGATGGTAAAATACTGTAGCACAGATAAAAAGCTCCTGGCTTAACATTAAAGAGTTAGAGATTAAATAAAAGCCAGGAATTGCTGTTAAAAAGCTTCTGTTTCCTCAACAGGACCTCAGAATGGCTGTGGTGGTTACTTGTCAGCTTCAATTTCTTCAGCTTCTACCTTTGGCCCTCCAGTCTCCAATGTGACCAGAAGATATGAGAAAAATGTGGACTGTGTATGGATCATAACTGCACCTGAAAACCAACGGATCAACCTCTCCTTCACTTTATTTGAGCTTGAAGCACAATCTGCTTGGATGTGCCGATATGATTATGTCAAAGTAAGACAGCTCAGTATGTCAAGAAGAAAATATCAGGGAGATACAATCCATTATCTTCTCCACGAGGCTAACTTAATTAATAGAAAATGATCCTAAGAAGAAATTAAATTCCTTAATATAATTAAATTTTTTCATTGGGTTAGATTACTACACCAGATGTCATTCTGCCTTTCTGGAAACCAGTAAGAGTTTTAACATTGCACACACTTCTGGTCTTAGTCTGCTCATTTAATGAGTATTTATTTCACAGAATAGAAACAAAACAAAACTCAAACAGGTGTAAAGTAAAACTTCAGAGTATCAGGTTGAAGTTGAGCAGAACCAACTAAAGAGAAATCAAAAATTAAAAATTGAGGACAAGGAAGTGAGGAAGGGTGAATTATTTTTGATAACTTCTGGACAGGAGTGACATAGGCAGAGGGAAATTATGCACATACATGCACAATTGCTTGAAAGGACTACAATTAATATAATTTTTCCCTTTATTTTTTTTTCATCAAAAATCTTGGTGCTCAGTGCTCACCTGTAGAAGCGATTTTCTTGGAGATGAGTGTACAAACCATCAGATAGCAGAATGCTGCTAAACAAACTCCACCAAGGAATGTTATAGATTCTGCTGAACATTGAATATACTCAATGAAACAAGGAATTCATTCTACATTTTGATGAATAAAATCAATCTTCTCACTGAAAACCACTTTGAGATTACATATAATAAAGAAATGAGAGTGCCAAATTAAAATGTAATAATTTTCTGATAGATTTCCTGAGACAGGACCAGAATGTTCCATAATGAGATCTACCCTGTCCAACAGAATTAGTTAATATGGCAGTGAATAATTATGGTAATCAAGAACATCCTGTTGAAGCACAAGAGAACACACTGCACTTTCAAGTAAACAAAATTATAATGTAAAGAGGGGTCAGAGAATTTTATTTCTCTTTATTTGTTTGTTGTGCCTAACTTATTAGTAGCTTATATATTTTGATTCTTTCAGCTTTATGATGGAGATAATGAAAATGCCAATTTAGTTGGCACATTCTGTGGATCTGCAGTGCCAGCTCCTTTTCTTTCTACCCACAATTTCTTGACAGTGAAATTTGTCACAGACAATTATGTGGAAAGGAGGGGTTTCAATGCCACCTACATTGCAGTAGATCGTAAGTATACATATATACGTATGCATATATATAGTTATAACTCTTTTATGGAAATTCATATGTAAATACTATCTCAAAATTTGTTCTAGACATTAGTCTCAGGAAGGGGCAAAGACAGTCAGTAGCACAGCATCTTTAGGCAAGCTAAAAACGGCCTGACCCCAGTACAAGTCTCTTTGTCTTAGCTGGTTGGGAGGAGGTTGTCAGTCTGAGAGTACAAAACAGAAATGCTCACAGATTGTTAACAAATAGGAAACAAACATTTATTAGAGTTTGATGACATACATTGACTCCACTAGCTTTTTGTTTTCCTTCTAGAGACTCAAAGGCAAATACAAAAGTATACCATGCAAAACTCAACTCCATTTGAGTTTTGCTCAAAAAATAGTTTTACCCAGTTTTCACTCTATGATGCATTTGTTACTGTTTTACACAGGCCTGTGTGGAGGAATCTATAATGCAACTTCTACATCCCTGACTGCAACATCTCCTAATTTTCCAAATGAATATCCACCATTTACTCTCTGCTCTTGGGTCATTGACGCTCCTCCACAACAGCAAGTCAGGGTGGTGGTAGAGGCCTTCCACCTCCATTCCAGCCAGGACTGCTCTCAGAACTACCTAGAGCTCCAGGATTCACCAACAGTAAGAAATTTACAGGGAATACCATTCCCATTCCCATTCAGCTCCCTTCACTCTTTGGAAAGAGAGAAGAAACCTTCTATTTGGTAATATATTAATTGATGATCCTCTGTGAGGGGCACATCCAAAGCATTACTGACTGTGCCCCAATTAACGTGTGATAACTGTACACAGACCTCTCAGATGCACTCTGTGCACACATGGAGTTAGACCTGGCCAAGTGTTACACAGTTTTTCACAGCTGAACCAAGTATCAGTGTTGCCAAATCGAACATGCAGAAAAAACTGTCCCACAGCAAGTTTTCATTGTGCTTCCTCCCGTCCAAGAACCACAATAAAAATGAACACTCATGCCAGGAAGAGTGTTAAAAAACACCAGGAAAAACTCCCAATATTTATGTCCCTCATATTTTAAACCTTCTTTCATAATTTCTCATTTTGGCATGAGAATAGTTCTTATATTCTATTTGTTCCTAATAATAATTCAACATGAAATGTTGAGATATTATTAAGTGATTTCCAGGAGAACTTTAAAATGCAATTTCATAATTGGTATAGAAAGTGTTGAGAGATTTATTTACCTTAAGTTCAGAACATATAAAACTGAATTATATCATTAAGTAACTTGTGATGTATTAAATTCCAGCAGAGCCAAGGGTCAGTCCATAGATTCTGTGGCACTGAAGCTTTTCCAGTCCCTGAGTTTTATTCTTACGATCGCACTGCCATTGTGACTTTCAAGTCAGACGAATATATGATTAACAATGGATTCAGATTTTCCTATCAAGCTACAGGTAAGCTTGAAGAAATGTCCCCAAAAATCTACCTACTGTTCTCCTTGTTTATTCCATACACTGAAATGCAATACAGAGATCTGAAATCCTTACATATTTCTGGTTTTCTGTCTCAAGGTTGCAGCAGAGAGTATAATCAGACATTTGGTTACCTGAAGAGCCCTGGCTGGCCTGGTCATCATCCCAATAATATTGATTGTTCTGTCATTCTTCGAGCTCCCCCAAATCACACAATATCTCTCTTTTTCCACGCTTTCAGTTTGGAAGACAGCATCCACTGTACACATGATTTCCTAGAGGTATCATGCAAGTATATGTATTTTGTGAGCCTGTGTAAAAATCTGCTAAATTCAAAGGATATTAGTATGTTTGGATCAAGTTTGGATCAAGTCTGAGTTGAACTGACTGAATTAGGGACTAATTATTGCCAGAGTTTTATGGTGAAAAATAGATGTTACACAAAAAAAAATAGATGTTATACAAGAAGCTAAACAATACACCCCAGTAAGTCCAAACCCAGAGAATAAATAGTTTCATTATCAGCTAACCTATCCTTACCTAGCTCTTGTTGAGACTACCCAGTTAACAGAGTCATCTGGAATAGTTTGTGTTTGATCCTAACATCCATGAATGAACAGAAAGCCATAAATCTGAGTGGTTTTGTTACAGCAGTAGATCCCATCTGCTTGAAATTTTTCTCAATAAAGACTTTTTTCCTAAAAAAGCAATTAAAAACCCCCAAAACCAACAAAACAGAAACCAACAAACTCTAGTGACAACTGTAAGACACTTGGAAAAGTACTTTGTGTCAGTGAAAAGTGTATCTTCGTCCTACACAATCCTCATTCTTACAGGTTTCCCTGTTCTCTGGTCAGATTACAAAAAACAGATGTCTGTGGCAGAATCATTATTTAGCTCTATTTTCACATCCTCTTTACTGTCTCAAGAAATGGATCTAAGCACCAGCATTATTGGAGTGCAGAAAAAAAATCAGATTAAATCTGAGCTATGTAATATGATCTTTGTCTTAATGTGACAAGGGAAAAGAGCAGGGGGAAAGAGCAGCCTGCAGGGTAAAGAACTAATATTTTCATCTGGAATATTAATATTTCTTATGAAAAGCAAAACACGGGCTTGAATTGCACAAGAACATCTTAGTTACTAGTTAAGTAATTTTTTTCAGGAGATATACACACTGTAACATTCAGCTGCCTGTTTCTGATGATACTTGTTCTGTGCAATTATAAAACTCAGACCAGTTAATGGCCTCTTTTTCCTTCTACACAAGAATATGTGGTAGGAAATACAGCAGTATTAAAATGACAGCTATAGTATGCATGCAAGTTACTACCTAGTTTGTGCTGTGTTTGTATCCGTGAATAATTGTGCTGGTGTATAACTGCACAGCAATTTAATGTTGACAGTATTTTTTGTGTTCCCTGAAGGTCAGAAATGGCAGTGATGTGCAATCACCACTACTTGGCAGGTTCTGTGGAAACACTGTGCCCAGTCCCATCTTCCCCCAAAACCATGTTGTCTACCTTCGTTTCAAGAGCGATTTTTCAGTGGCTCATGATGGATATGAAATTACTTGGACTTCATCATCAACTGGTAAGGCTGTATCTACAAAATAATGCTACATAGAAGGAAAATGCAGCAATGTGGAATTCAGCTCTTCTTGGATCCTTCCTCATCACCACTTTATACCTTCCCTAGAGCCCAGAGTCCACACCATTCAGTCACCAGAGAGAGGTAGCTGCTCCTCAAGGCTACTAGGACAAGATTCATTTTATGAGATGGAAGCAATTCCCTCTCCTGATGTTGACTTTAGAAACCTCAGATGATGTAGTCCACTCAAAGATCTCCTTCTTTCAGTGAGAGGCTGGAAAATATCAGGAACATCTGCCTTGGGATCCACAGAGTGGTGGTGCTGGTGGTGACTCAGCTTGCTCCAGTAGTCCACTTGTGATATCCCTGAGGAGCTAGGCACAGCCAAGCCTGAACAGGACAGGAAGCTGCCCCAAGAAAATAAACTACCTATAATGCTGTGTAGTGACTATATCATGGACACATTCATGAATGGCTTATGAAATGACAGTGAACAGCTGGGTAATAGTTTCTTCATGACACTGAGTTAGTAGAGGTAGGAAAGCTCAGATGAGAAGTACTGCAGAATAACCATACAGTACTGAGTGATCCAGTGATGGAAAGGCAGAGAATGTTCAGTGTAGGAAAGTGTCAATAAAGAATGTGGTTAAAAAAAAGACAATCCTAACTTACAAAAATACAGGCACTGAGTTGATTTTCAGTAGTCAAAAACAAGATCTTAGGAGTAAAATAGTTTCATGAAAACAAAAGTTTACTAAGAGTCAAATAGACTGGCATAATGATAGAAATTGTTGGAAAAGGAAGAGAAAAGATAGACAGCCACTGTATAAACTCATAGTTTACACACAAATTGAATGATGTGCACAGTTCTGGTCTCTTTCTCTTATAAAAAATCAGAATTAACAAAGGGGTCAACATTAAAAGTGGCTTCTGTATAAGGTATGCTGAGACTTTTTAATCTGGCTAAGAAACTACTGAAGTCTATAAAATTGAGTGGTATTGGATGATAAATAGTGATCAACTGTTCTTTGACTTTTCCCAAAGAAGAAGTAGCAGTCATCATATAAAGCCAGGAGCTCGTAGGTTCACAACAAACTAGACAAACCAGTTCTTGATACAGTACGCAGTTAAACTGTGGAGCCCATTCCCATAGCATGCTATAAATTTACATGGATTCAAGGGCTACCCACACAAGTTCATCTGATAAACATTATTAAATAGAAAGGTGCCATCTCTGGGAGCTGTAAGCTGAAAATTCTTGGAGACTGTGAGGGTAATCTGGATCATGGCCTGTACATTCTTCCTCTATAAACTTGCATTTTTCCTAGGTCACCTGCTTCTGCCCACTGTTGAAGATTGAATTTGATTTACTTGATATGCCTAATTTCTCTGAGTTGTTCTCTGTATTTTTCTATCCCATGAGGCTTCACTACTTTTCATGCCAAAGAACAGTCACAGTGAATTCACCTCCAGTTGAGTAGCTGGGAACTGAACTGACTAAGGCACAGACTTAAAACTTCAGTTCCTGTTTCAAAGTATTTGGGGGGGGAGGTGTTGGTTTTAATATTGAGTGATCGTTTAATGCCCGTTGCATATTCTTAAGCTGCTGAAGCTGGAGCCTCAGATTTATTCCTTATTAGTGTTCTTACCCACATTAGTTATCCCAGCTCCCAGTCTCTCTGGTTTTCAGTGTGATACTGTACCAATGTACCAGACCATGTATTACCTTGTGACACGAAGCCTTCCAGGCCAATTAACAGAGTCTGCTTCCAGGATGCGGCGGAACATTATATGGCACCACCGGCTCGCTTGCCAGCCCCAGCTACCCAGCGACTTACCACAACAACACTGACTGTGAGTGGGCCATTTCCGTGCCCCAGGGACGAATTGTCACAGTGAACTTTGATTTCATCAGCATCGATGACCCAGGGGACTGCAGCAGCAACTATCTGATCCTCTACAATGGGCCAGATGCCAGCCATGCCCCCGCCGGGCCCTACTGTGGAACGGTACGTAGTGCCTTCCCTCTGTGAGCACAGAAGTGCTTAAAAGGAGTTTTTACTGTTCCATGTACAAGAACGTTTCCCTAATTCTGACATGAATTCCACACAGATGAGTGGAAGTGAAGGCAAAAGGCATGTGTGGTGCCTTAGAAGCCTTCCAACTCAGACCGTACAGTGACATCTAGTGGGAAGCATCAAACAAGCTTGCTCCATACTTCGTTATATTTGTGTTTTAAATATTTGCAATATCCTGAGGGAAAAACGCAACAACAGTAACTAGAACGGTTACTGAGATCACTGTCAATCTGTGATCCAATTTGTGCCTTAGTTCTAACTCTCTGACTGACTCTTCCAAAGGATCTTTATGTTCTATAAGGCTTTTAATTTTTCTTGTCTTTCATTTTAGGTTACAAACATCGCTCCATTTACTGCTACATCTCATCAAGTCTATATAAAATTTCATGCTGAATATGTGACTCTACCATCAGGATTCCAGTTAAGCTGGACAAGCTAAAACATTGCTTATGAGAAATATATTACCATTCCTTGCTATACTGAAAAGTCTTTAGATGATAAGGGGTTTGAAGTCCAGTGATGACAATTGCAACTGAAGTAAGGCCTTTTAAAAGTTACTGTAAATGTAGCTGTTATGAATTTGGAATTCTGTCCAAAAAACCATTGATCTCCCATTGTGCTGTAAATAAACTATTACCTACCCAACTGGGAAAAGGAGGTTTTGCTACATGTTTTTTATATTCGTCTACAGAATTACTAAATTGTACCATTTATGCTATAAACATTTAATTACCCAGGATAAAAATTACACATGAAGTTGATGAGAGGACCTAAGACAAGAAGCCGTCTTTAATTCATTCCCTAGAGTTATGTGGTTTTGCCCCAAGCATCTCTGAAAACATCAGCTTAAGTTTTATTCAAATTACCTAAAATCAGAAATTGCTAAAAAAATGGTCCCTGTCCTATAACCACTTACACAGATAACTGTGCTGAAGAGCTTTCAGTAATAGTGTGCATTGGGTGTAAGAACACAGCTGAAATCAGTACTTGAGCATTCACTGAAGTTTAACACAGCAAGGACATGATGTGGTTCTAAATCTTAACCAGATTAAGAAGTAATTTCAGGATCAGAGCCTATGTTCAATATATACAGATATCTGTGGTTATACTTATTGAGTTATATTTTCAAGCTTCAAAGTCTATTTTACAACTGAATACAAAAAAACTTCCGAGGCTTTCAGTAACTATGTCACCCTTCTAGTCAACTTTCAGGCAACTTCCTAGACATTTATGAAACAGCTATAACTTCAGAATAGGGCAGACATAAAAATATCAATTGACCTTTGACTACAATTAGTTTTTCCTTCCCCAGGCTAACACACATCATATATAAAAGGTGTTGTTGACAGGGTGGACAGAGGACACTGATTCCCACCATGAAGCATTTTTTGTCACAATCCAGAACAAATGACCAATTAATTTCCTGAATGTCAGCTGTGATGGACAGGCAAGAGAAATTTGCACCACAGAAAAGAAACAGGGACTCTCATTTCAGAACTATTACAAAGAGTCAATTACAGTGAAAGCAATTCCTTAATGTGATTATTGAAGTAATTAATTATGAAAGGATATTAAAGTGGCAGTTTTAACAAAATCTAGGAATTCTTTGAAGATTTCCCAGTGAATACCAAAAAAGCCATCATTCCACAAACATACAAAACTTTATAACAGCTGAACAGATATTCTGGTTAATATAAAATGCAGAAAAAAACAAAGCAGACAAAAGGGACAAGCTATAAAATACGACCCAAAATCCTTGGGTGACAACTTAGAAAAAGAGAAACCTGTGAAGTCCCACTGGCCAAGAGAATGAGACGTAAGCCAGCATATTATAACTGTCCAAGGACTAAGAAAAACTGAGTATCACCTACATATAGGTGATAATCCTGCTAACATGCCTAAGTATAACATGGAAAAATCAGAAATATCTGTATTGGGATGAAATTGGGAGGCATCTATGTCCTACTGAGCTGCTAGCAAAACAGGAAGTTCCTCTAATAAAGGAAGACATAAAAGACCATATAATCAAATTAAATATTTTCAGATTAGTAGTCCAGAAAACTTTTGCTGAGAGTCCACTCAAACTGCCGCTGTACTTGCAGTCAAAGGATGATGCAATCTTTAATAAACAAAATATTGTTTATTAAAACTCCCTACAGGGGATAGCAAGCAGTAAAGAGACATCTGAAATGTCTGAAGATAAAGCTACAAAATAAATTCTATAGACAGCAATGTGTAAGAGACTCCAAGTACAATCAAGCATGGATTGAGTGGTTTGCCTGCAGAGGTGAGGAGGACTGCATTTCTCCCCTGTGGAACACTGCATCACAGGCTTCATGAATGTCCATTGTGGCTCTGACCTTCCTGTGAATCACCATGGATTTGGTGCAGTTGGTACACCACATCTGCAGTTGGCAGAGAATCTCCTCAAGATCTGGATGCTGTCACTTGCTGCTAGGTGGCTGGACATGGAAACGTCAGATTTTAGGCAAGAATTAGCTTGCAAGAATGTTGTCATTTTCTGCACTTCACCAGCCCAGAGCACAGCTCAGCTGGAAGCCACAGGTGAAAGGGAAGGATATGTCCCTCCAAACAGCTCTGTGCCACTGCAGGCAGTGTTCTGTAGTACGTTCATCGCTCCTGCGAAAAGTGGATCAGCCCTGTCAGAAATGAGTTCTCAGGTTAAACACTGGGCTTTTTGCAGGTGTGACAGAGCATAAACTGACAAACAGAAACCTTTATGTGGTTTTAATGAATGAAGGTCATGAGTGGCTTTTGGAGGCTGGTGTCAGCACCACATCACACAGTTTAAGGACACCAAGTTGCCCAAGGACACAGCAGTCCCTGAGCTCGCGGTACTGAGGTCTCCTGCTGACCTAGGGACTGGTACAGAGATGTGCCCTGGTGACCTGACATGTGCCTGAGGCCACTTTGGTAACACAACCTTTGCCCTTAAGATCTTGAGGGGAACTCCAGCTAAACTGGTGAGTTTGCTGAAATCTATACTTCAGAAAGGCTGCTTTCACAAAGAGAAAAAGCATGTTTCACTTTAAAGCAATTAAATGCTTTTGGACATTTTTTATACGATAAATAGTTGCTGTTGGCAAGATCTGTCACATCATCAAATTTTATAAAATCATTGAAATTCTGCAGAAAAAAAAAGAATAAAGAGCACTATGAATGAGAGGAAGAGCATTTTTTAAGTTTGTTTTTTTTTAAAATCTAACAATAACTAACTAATGCTTGGTGCATCTTTAAATGTTAGAAATACTCAATACCTATGCTTAGTTTTATTTACAAATGAACAAAATGCATGAGGCTATTTAGAGGAAAAAAAAAAGAAGCCCAGAAGAGAATTTGTGCTCATGAAGACTGTTGAATGAAGCTGCTGGTACAAGGTTGAATTGATCCAGCCCAACTGACTCTCGCCAAAAATAGTCAAAGTCTAAAATTATATTATCAAACCCATTCTTTAAAAAAAACAAAGGAACAAAGGAACAAAGTAACCCACTGCTGTCCTCTAACATTTTATATGAGGAACCACAACAAAAATACCAACTGCAGAAGTATTAAAGTGGAGGTCCTTAGAGGAGAGAGCTGATGCTAAGCCATGTTTCTGTCTTGGAAGGTAAGGAGCAATTTAAAACACTTGCTTTAAAATGAACGCACAACAAACACAAAAAAGCAGAATCAAACAGATAATCTGGAAATAATTATTCTATGAAACTTCTATGTACTTTTTTCAGTGTACAATTCAAAAGACAAAATCTGTACTTAATAAGAAATATAGCTTCATCTCACAACACTGCCATGAAAACCTTTGCTTTTATGTCTGTGCACATTGCTATTTTATAATGTCATTGTGAATGCTGCACGTCTGTATTGTAATAACTGCATGACTACAACCTCCCTCTGTCAATGACAAAGCAGATAATGAAAGTGCAGGTTTTCACCTTCTAAAGCCTGCATGCTTTTATTTTGCATGTAAATATTCTTCTGCTTGTTACTACAGATGTTTTTTCTTATACAAAAGTAATTTTATGAGGCAGTTATATATGAATGGTAAGCCTCCGAAGACTAGGATTTGAATAAGCACTAAAGAATAAACACTAAAGAATAAGCACTAAAATGTCCATAACAATGTTTTTAATTGCCCTTCCCATGTGGCAGGACTGTTCTTTATAAATGAGAAATAATACCACAATGAGATATTCTTACAATTATAGTTACTTAAGTAAAGGAGACAGAAGATATAGAGCTAAAATGCTAGAAATCATGGTGCTGGTCAATTTAAAAGAGTAGCTAATTTTAGTTAAATTTACAAAGCAATTTTGACTGAAAAACAGTTTTCCATTGGTTCATTAAGCAAAGGAGGAGGTGTCTCAATTTCCCATAATAACACAGGATGTGTCCTAGGCACCAAAATTAACATATTTGGTGTAATTATTTTTTGTCAACTGCCGAACTGAAACTGCAGAATTATTCTGCAGTCCTAATTAAAATGAAGTGCAATAAAAATTCATGGGATTGACTATATTGTTCCCAATACAAAGCAACTGGATTACTAACAAATAAATGTTTAAAGTATCTATTAAATCATAATAAAAATAGAGGCCAAATTCTAGGAGGTTCTTTTTTACAACAATCGGAAAAATAAATATTGCATGCCAGTTATCACACTTAGTGAGTGTAATGTTGATGGATGAATTTGTAGTAGCAGTGCCCAGCACTACACAACTGGTTTTGCAGGGGCGTGTTGCTGTTGCATCCCTTTGATGACATGCTATCCCTGCATTAATGTTGCTCATTATCATAGCTTTTGTTAGAGGGGGAAAACAGGGATAAAAATAGAATAATGTAAAACATCATTTTCCTGGTTAGTAAAAGTACCTAGGACAGAAAAAGGGAGGAATCAGAGCTACTCATTCCCTTGCTGACCCTCAGCACGGTGAGAGGAACCAGCAGGAGGCAGGTCCTGCCATCAGTGCCCAGGCAGAGCAGGCTGGGAGCACCACTGCAGGGGCAACTTCTGCCTCCTCTGACCACCACAGGGGAAACTGCAGCTCTGCCACACAGTCATGGCCATACATCTACTCACAGTCACCTGCTTTAGCCTGCAGGCCTAAGGACAGAAGGCATTTGCCAGCCTCTGCAATGAATTCAGGCATCTGCTCTACAAACATTTAAGCCAAGTGACAGATTTAGAACAGATCTGACAGATAGCAAAGATATTTTATATTTGTTTCATAAGCAAAAAATACGTAGCTAGAAGGTACACCAAGATCTAAATTGGAAAAGTCTCTACTGTGAGCTCAAGCACTGTATGTGTGAGGAGGCCTCTACTGGCTGGACCCCAGGAACAGGCTGGCCAGCCTCTAGCTGGGGGTATAGAGGGAACTAAGTATTTCTGGGGCCAAAGGGGTTTTGGAATGACTTCACATACTGGGAAGAGGAGGGGGGCATAAGAGAAGGGAGAATGGGTGACTGCAGTGACATAGACCCTCTGCAGGAAATGACTCTTCATGACTGCTGAAGGAACAATCTGAAAAATCAGTTTTCATGATCAAGGACCTTTGGATAGAGTAGCTTGTGTATCTTCCTTCCCACTCCTTCTCAGACAATTGGTAGTCAGTGCTCGATGAGGCACAGAGAAACTTTAAAAGGAAGGCTTGACAAGAACTCCCCTTTGCCAAATCCAATGCCAATATCCCTGACTGGGGTAGGGATTTATGCTCAGACAAAAAGTTTGCTCAAGTAGGGCCGAAAGAAGGTCACATAGAAGCTGTGAATGATAGATGAACTCTTTACACAACAACAGGATAATGAAATTAGGTAGATGGCAAAAAACCCCCACAATCCTGATGAAAGGGAGTAATGACAATATGTTTATTAAGTGGGAAGTAATTAAATACTTCTATGGTAGGAGTAAAATGTGGGTATCTAGGCTACATGCAATGTTTTGATCACTGCATAAATGAGGCACAGAGAAGCTAGGTGAGCTTCCCATTAGCCATGAAGACTCTTTTGTAAGTGTCTTTTTAGAGTCACATGTGCTGTTAGTTGGAATAAGGGAGTAGGATCACACCTACAGACAAGTAATCTGCCTGAGCCTTTGTTACAAAATGACATCTGCAATAATTTGCCATGAAATAAGAACAGCAGACATGTTAGCACTTAGGTCTTTGGGACAACTGATTGGTGGCAGTTAGGGCATTTTCTTAGACAGGAAAGGGATCCAGATTCATGGTTCTGCAGACGAAGTAAGAACTGTACATCATCATTCTGTACATCTGAGTGACAGCGGGTTCTGCTGAGAAATTCAGCTAAAAGGAAGACACTCTTCCAGCAGTACCTTCTAAAGAAGACTTGAGAACAGACAGTAACTTCAGTAGGTGCTCAAGTTCCTAATTGGAATTAGGAATAAACATGCTACAATTCTGCAGTCCAGTATTAGTACATTCCTAAAAAAGGAAAAGTTGAAGTTGCGCCTCCAGGAAGTTTTTCATTTGCTGGCTTAGGCAAACGCTCATCATCTCGGTTCTGTGGATACCATTTTTAGGCTACTAAGTAACACCATGGAGTACATACATATGCAAAATTCAAAGCCGTTGTTCTCAATGGGTAGCCCGGCCTTAGGTAACTTAATAGATTTAGCCATTAATTGCTCTGAGGGTCCCTATCTGCTGAATGACAGTAAGCAGGAGCACCTTAACTCCTATGAAAGAGGTTACATGCGTAACTACATTCCGGGCAGTAAGGCTGTAACTCCAACGCCGTGGCCTGTCGAGACCAGTTACAAGTGCTCAGAACGCGGACCCAGCCTTGTGACTGGTTTTGCTGTTAGAGCTGACTGGAAAACCCAGGAAGCCACCGGAAGAAATGGAAACCGCTGGTTAAATGCACCGGGGGTTTTTTGGTGTGGGTTATTTTGGCGAAAATGTGTTTTGTCTCCGGCAGCCTTCCCAAACCCCGGAGCGCTCCGGGAGTCCCGGCCCGTTCCGTTCCGACCCCTCAGGGCCGTGCCGGGGCCGCCCGCGCCCCCTCCCGTCAGTGCGGGCGGGGCTGCACTGCGCCTGCGCGCGGGGGCGAAGCGGGGCGGCGCGCACGGGATCCGCCGGGGCCCGCCCGNGCTCTCGGGCGCTCGGGGCCGGGGCCGTCCCGGCGCTGTCCCAGCTGGGGGAGATGCATGTCCCCTCGACTGGTTTCCCCCGCCGCCCGGCTGACGGTGTCCGTTTCTGCCCCGCCTAGACCATGTCCAAGTCCCTGAAGAAGATCGTGGAGGAGAGCAGGGAGAAGAACCAGCCCGAGGTGGACATGTGCGACCGCGGCATCTCCAGCATGCTGGACGTGCCCGGCCTGTGTAGGTACCGGCGGCGGCGGGCGGGCACAGCGCGGAAACTTCCTTATTTGTCCCGGGCGAGCGGGGGCCGGCCCTGGGCGTGGGGGCTCCGGGACACCCGGCCCGGGCGCTGCCCCGCTGTGTCCGAGACTCTCCGGTGCGGGGGTGGCCTTTGGGCACGGGGGGGCTTGGGGAGCGATCCGTGGGCTGAGCGAGACGCCCCGCAGCAGGCTGCACCGCCAGGAGCCGTGCGTGTGTGTGTCCGGGGAGCCCCGCACCGGGACTCAGCGTTCCCTGTCGCGCTGCTGGCATTCTGGCACTTGGCTGATGGGGAGACTTTCCCTCTTCTCCGTCCTGCTACTGAAACAAAACCACCAGCCAAGTAGCACCTCCACGGGGTTTTGAAAGGAATAGGGTGACATCAGCCTGCAGCTACGGGCGACTGCTCTGTGGAGGAGAGGACAGTAATGCTGTATCACAGATACAGCAACATCATGCTTTGGATGTTATATGATTGCACATGCTTGCTGAACCATGGCAGGGTGCTGCTGTCGTTATGGTTCATTTGCTGTAATTAAATTCACAGTAAATACAGCATACCAATGACAACATGCTGTTGTGGTTCTGGAGAGCACACAAATGAAGAGCAAGTTAGATGTCTTTGCCTTGTTAAAGTGCACATGGTGTTATGACATAGCCAATACTCAGGGAGTTAAAGTTGTGACTGTCTGTAGTGTGCCACAGGCTGAAATTTTTCATGATCCAACGAGAGGAGAAAAAGCGTAAAATCTCAACCAACCAATGTACTTAAAACTCTTGACTGTATCCTGGTGTACCTCTTTCCTTTGTTTGTTAAACTTGAGAGCAGCCAGCTGCAAATGTACACAACTCTTCTCACAAGGTAGATATGAGCTCAGGGGAAGGTATGGCTCACTACCAGCTTGCCATTATCTGCAGAGGTGGGAGCACATCAAGGTGTCTTCTGTCACGTCAGTAAAGGATGAAGTCTTAAGTAGAGTTTTGCAGAACTAGGTTCTGTACTTAAGTCTTCATTCTGTACTACTGTTTTCCTGCTTCTGGGTGGTGCATGGGACTTTGGGAACATGGCGTTGTAAGGACTGTGTATGTGAACTCACGTTAAATAGAAAGTTTCGCTGCATTTCTGTAGGATGAGCAGTTATTTGAGACAAAGTGGTGTTTAGCTCACATTAATTACACATCAGTTTTGAGAACTATGCTTAGATCTGTCCGGTATATGGAGCAGCAATAGAGTACTGTTGCTTTTGTTAAGTAGACTTGGTGCCTGCTATCAACACTAGACACATAATTAATTAACTAGCTTTGATCTTTCAAGCATGGAAAAAGGATAATGTTGAAGCACATTGATAATCCTAAAAAAAAAAAAGAGGCTTTTCTTGTACAAATACTCTTTGGGGTTTGTTGTTCAGGCAGGGCCAGGGACCAGGGTGGGGCACTGTGGTCCCCAGATGCTCCCTGATGTCAGGTTGCTAATTAAGCATCTGAAATGTCTTTGGCAGGTTGCTCCCTACATGAAGCATAGACTTGTGGTACCCTAGTTAGACTGCATCAGAGGAGTCGCTGTGCAGATACTCTTGGTGCACATTGTGTGACTTGATCTAGCATGGGGATTTGGGGCCTTCTTCAATTTGAGATGAAAGTTAGGGAAGGGGGAAATGATGACTGGTTTCTGTTAAATTAATTGCAGTTATTATGTTCACTGACAGAACACTTAAGTTGGTTTGGGGTTTTTTTTTTTACCATGGAGGTATTTGCCTTCTGGAGAAGGAACACCTTTCACCAAATAAAAAGTAATAAATAGGTATTACTTCTGAATTTTTAGTAAAGGTTTGAGGAAGTGTTAAATTTGTTTTCAAGCCCCTGTCATCTGACTCCAAATGGGTGGTCTTCTCTATTGTAGGTTGGATGGTTTGGTTTTCTCTGGCTCTCAGAACTGGCATGTAAGCTAAAGGAGACTGACCTGGTACCTCTCCTTCTCTGTGTGTAGCATACCTTTCCAGGCCAGTGTTAAAGCTTGCCTTTTCAGCTATTTTTATTTTTTCCTTCCATGAAGTAAAGATCTCTGTTAAAAGCAATCATCACTATTCAAGCCCAGTGACTCTTCTTGCAGAGCATTTCCTCTTTAAGCAGGGCCACTAGTAGATGTTGAGAGTTAAGGTAAGTTTAGATAATGATTGGAGGGAACAATTTTGGCTATTTGAGTTTTGTAGTTTGGAAGGTGTGCCTGAGTTACTGTGTTTGGTATCTCCTGATCAGCATTTTGTCTCATGTAATTATTTACTGGTTTTGAATGCCCCTACCAGAGGTGCCAAGTGCCCCTTAAGGGTGAACTGCTGCCTCTAGTCCTAAATCTTCAAGGAAAGGACCAAGCCTTGTCTCACTGCACATTTGGGTACTTGCTGCAGAGTGGCTAATGATGTTGTATTTAACCTTTCTTAATTTAATTCACCCTGGGTTAATAGAGGCACAAGGGTTTGGAAGCAGCATGGAGCATCTGTTCCGTATGCCAGTCCTTCTCCTTAGGTGTCACCCTGGTCTTGTCATGTATGTTTAGGAAAAAAAACCCCAACAACAACAAAAAGTAAGTGATAGAGAAAACTGGTGTTATATGGGGGCAAAGAAGAGCAAAGGGGAATATATGCCCTGTCTTGGATACAATTCTCTTCTGGCTTCTCTTTTCAGTATAGTGAATGGCTTCCTGCAGTACAGGGCAGTCACTCATACTTTCCTTTGCATTGTCTTCCACCCTCTTCAGTAGCTGTGGGAGAGGCCAAGCAGACAAAACTGACTTCTGTCGAATAACAGTGTCTCTTTCCAATTAGGAATGAAATACTTCTATCTGGAAGGAGATTGGCAAGCTGACTTAGACCTGTAAGCTTGGCAACCTTTACATCTCTTCCCACTTTCATGTTTAGCAGAGAAAGAGTATGGTTGCCAGCTTATATTCAACATGGTGTTCAGATTCACAAAAAAAGGTTAAGTAGTCCCTGAAGCACTTGTAACTCAGGAGTTCATTAATGTCATTAGAAGTAGAGTTCTATTTTTGGAATATTCCTCGAATCCAGGCACTTCCATGTTTTCTCCTAATGACTTAAAATACGAACTAGAATTGTGTTACACACGTTCAGAGCATCTGAATTTCTGATGCTTTCAGAACTGTAATATGAGAACCTTTTCTCAGACATGTGCTGTAGAAATGAGATTTCATTTGAGACAAAAAATACCCCTTGATCTAAGCGTTCTGTTCTTTAGCTTGTCATGCAAATACCATGTGATACAGTTTTAAGTTAAAGACTTTTTTTATTATTCCAGCATATGATAAAACAACAGTTACACCATTTGTGTGCACATCTCTACTATAGTTGTGCATCCTCCATACATAAATAGTGTAAAAAATGTCTTGTCCCATCAAAGTGTTGTATTGTATTGGTTTGGGTTTTTTGCCTTCATATTGTGAAGTAAATAGATTATATTTGTTTATAAAGCACCTACTATGGACAGGTAATGGTAGAGAGCATTAATAGACATCCTGTAGGCTGAACAAGCAGGTTCAGCCAACTCCAGCAAGAGGGGAGTAATGTGCCCTTTCCCCTAGCATAGCAAAGGATAGGGCATTTATGGAAAGGACTTTGAGCAGCCATCAGCAACTGTGGGATTGTTCTTAGAGTATGGACCAGTCTCATTTATGTGTCTTTTAAGCAGTTGATATGGAGGAGGAGGTACGAGTAAAGGAATTATTTTGCCCAAATAACTTGTGACATCTGCTCTGTTGTCAGGGAAGGAATATTGGATGCAATCCTATTTATGTGTTGATTTGTTCTCATTATCATTCCATCTGTAAGCTATTCATATTTTCCATAAAGTACATAGTTGTGTGACTAGAATTCTTTATCAGAAAGTTAGTGTTGATAAAATTGTTCATTCCCAAAATAATGCAAGCACAGAAGATGGAGAGGCAAGCTACTTGTAACAATACTGTAATGCTCATCCTGCATTAACTTCCTCCAGTGGGACAGGCAATGTCTTATCTTGGCTCAGCAAAGTCACTGGGGTCTTCCTGTTTTGTGGGTGTGGGGGGTTTTTTCCTAATTTATTTTACTTTGGTTTGGTTGTTTTGTCAGGTTGGTTGGTTGGGGTTTTTTCGGTGTTTTTTTTTTTTTTTTTCCTGTTGATGGGCAGGGCTTTTATTTGTTTTATATTTTCCTTAATTATTAAGTTGAGTATTGTCATCCAGATATTTTATGTGAAGCTAGCTTGCAGTGCAAGGCAGCAGTATATGAAGAGATTTGATAATAGTGCCAAAATGGAAGAACCTAAATATTCTTCCCTTGATTCACTCTTTTTTGAAGTAATAATGGGACTGGGACCATGATGAGAATTGGTGATTACTGTGCAAGTAAATTGTTCTGGCAATAGGTATTATCCCCCTCTAGAATATAGGTATTATTCTGTGTGAATATCTGGTGCATTCATGAAATCACAGTAACTTATTGCCTGTATGCTAATGACTGCTAATATAATATAATATAATATAATGCTAATAACTAATGTTACAAGGTAGTGTCCAGAAGCTCCTGCAGTGGCATCATAGAGAGGTTATAGTGATGTCCAGTGGGAATCTCAGTGCCCTTCCATTCTCAGGAGAGTGGTACATGGGCTGAGTCATCTGACCTGTTGTATGTTGTGCTTACCTGGGCTCTGTACATCCCAGACTGCCCCACCAGCCCCCCTTTAGCCTTCTAAATGTTACTTGGAGATGTTTATCAGTTAAGACAGATGTCTTCCGTGATAGTTTCATTGTCCTACAGAATGACTTTATGTATAGGATGAGGTGAATTTCAGTCAGCTATTCCCACAACACAGTCCTTTTCACAGGAGTAGGCACGTGGCAGTGGAAGGAAAATGTGTTATTTCCAGGAGCTGGTTGTTTGACTCAGGTCTGTTTAATGTAAGTGAGCAAATTTCTCTCTGTGTCAGGAGTGAGCAAGTACTGCTCTCTTATCTTTGTTCCCTTTCTTAAAATGCTTCTAAACTTGCCTCTGAACTGCTAGTAGCTTTGGACCTTTCAAGACTGAAGAATCTCTTTGTCTTGGTATGTCTAAAATGCTGCTGGAAGTAGTCCAGAGCACAGACACCTAAACCTTTGCTCTTTTCAAAATAGTGTTGGAGTGTAGCCTTTCTCGTTCCTTTGGGGGATGTCAGCCTGCCATTGCTGGTCAAAGATGACATGGGACTTTTTGTCATGCGTCAGGATTGACTGAGATAGTGGAGTTTCAGACAAGGTGTCTAGGCTTCAGTCAAATTTGGACAGTAAAATACAGATTCAAATGTCTTTTGCCTAGGGATTTTGGCCTTGAAATTTTTATCGTGGACTTTGTTCTGTTCTGTATAGATGTGAGAGAAGAAACCTTTCTGAAAGTAATATCGGTTGAAGAACAATGTGATGGGACAAAAAAAGGAGAGGGAGTAGTGGGAATAATGCTTCTAACCTTGTGTTGCTAAAGGCCAGTGGTGCCCATGGCTTGCTGGTGTAGTCAAAAGACTTACCTTTAAATGCCATAGTAAGTTCTGTGCATATTTAAAATCATCAGGAGTTCAATGTTCAGACGACCAAAATCTGCAGCCCCAAAGCTCCATTGCCCTTGAGTAAGGATCCATGCTTCCTTTGTACAGACATGATGACATTGTTTGTCTGCTTTAAAAGCAAAATGAAATAGAGGCAACTTTGTACAGTATCAAAAACAATGATTTTTTCCCCCTTTTTTTTAAAAAAAAGCAATTTTTTTTTGTTGATGCTGTTAAGTTTAAGTAAAGCCTCAGAGCTCCAGAATTACTTATTTCTGAAGTAAAATGCAGAAAAACAAAAGTTTTTTTTCCTGGGATTGACGATGGCAGATTTTATGTGGCTGTGGTCTAGGTTCAGTTGCCTTGGAACTGAAGACGTCAGACTAGAGGACTTTTCATCTCAGTGGTGGAGCTGCCCTTCTGGTGGTTATGTTCTTATTAGTCAGGCTTGAATATCAAGGGCCCATGAAATGTTGACTTTTACTGATTGTCACAGTTATTAAAATAACTAGACCAAGAGAAATAAATGTATAAAGCTTACTTAGGCATTTGTTCACAAGCTTGTGACTGTCTCCAGAGTCTTCTCTTATTTTGCTGTGTAAATTGCAATCCTATATTTATCTTTATGGGTAAACACTCAGTAGTGTTAAACAGTTGCTTATGGTTCAGGTACCGATGTGCCCTTTGATTTAAAGGTAGAGCTCTTTGTGGAGGCTGCTGCTCTTGTCTGCCCTTTAGTGTGATTTCCCTACAATACTCTTACAGGCTTTCTATGGGCTTCTTTCCCTGTCTTCTTGTTCTGCATAGTAAGGTGGTCCAGGCAGTACTTTGAGTGTTCAAATTCTGGGAGAAATTCAGGGTGGGTGCACTGTTTATTCTTTTATCCTCCCTGCCTTTCATTCCTTCACAACCTGCAATTGCACAGTGAGCTGTGGTGATGCCTTTTTTTTTTTTTAAACACTGAACTGTCTGATCTGATGACATCTCTGAGTGACTGCTTTCATTCTGCTAACAGGTTGTATTTGCCTTTGTTAAGTCATGAGCTTTTCAAGGATTAGCTGAAACAGGTTGCTGTATCAGTGAGTAAAACTCTCCATGTTGTGTCTGATGCAGTAACAGAAATGTGAAGTAAAAGGGCAGAGGAGTAGGTGGAGGTGGACTCACCCTTTACTTTTGAGCTTCTCTTGTTTATTTGTGACAATGCACGTGAATTAGTTACTGGAGTAGAAAGAATAACTTTCTTTCTTTTTTTTTTTTTTTTTCCAGCTGAAATAGATACAAGCTCTCAGTTGCCATGTCCATAAACTAACTTCTTTCTCTGTTCCTTTGCAGTTACGCTGTCTCACATCACACAGCTGGTTCTGAGTCACAACAAGCTTACAAGTAAGTATGTTCCTGGCTTTGGACTTCATCGCAGGCACTCGAGTAACACTGAAAAGCTGACACTGCTAGTTTGATACAGAGTGCAGTGACTCTATTAGAGTGATGCTTCTTGGTTAGTACTTCATTAAAAGTAAAGAGATTGAGGGTGTGACTTAGCAGCCATTTTCAACATGCCTTTCTGACTTCAATACAGACCTGCAATGTGCAGAAAGATCCGTAGTTCTCAGTCTCGTCACCGGTTCAGCCAGAAATCCATTTCCTACCATAGCTCTGAAGTCCTTATGTTAAGGTGAGGACTTCTGAAATTTTTAAATGTCTCAGAAATAGCACAGTTTGCACTTTAGTGAATAGATAATGAATTTGACTGAAGCAAAGCAAATTACAACTCCACTGCATTACATATATAACCAAACATATATGAGCAAGGCCAACTGAATGTAAGCATCAGGCATAGAAAAAAAAGTAGCCTCTTTCTGTCCAAAAAAGGGTTGTCTCTTGGTCCTACTGCTCACACCATCTTCAGGTTGTGGATCCTGCTTCCCACAGTAAAGAAGCTCCTAAGTGAGGTGTTGGTGAATAGTATATCGAGAACAACATGAATATGAGACTTAACTTGGTAGAGGGAGATACCAGACTGACTTTTTCAAGGCAAAAGTTTTTGTGGGTTGGGGTTTTTTTGTTTGTTTTTGTGGTTTATCTACTAGTGTCTTGTGCAAACATCCCTGCTTCTTGGTTGTTGAAATTCAAGCAGTGGATTTTGTCTCACCCCTGCTTCTGTGCATCTTCTAAAAAGAAGTGTTGGTCTTGTTGATATTCTTCTTTTTGTCTGCTCTCTGCATATGCCAGTGGGTTTTTCTCTAAACCAGTCCTCTTTTTGAAACTGAACTGGAGAGATGGAATAGGGAGGAGAATGGAACTAATAAAGTGGGTGTGTGTTGACAAGAGGCGTGTTAGGGTGTATGTGCTTTAGGGTGTATCCAAGGAAATCTTTACAAATTGAGATGGGTCTTAAGAAACACAAACAAATTAATAAAACTCAGCCTGTTGAACTCTACACTACTTGCTGCATGAGCTGTAAGGTAGTATGTGTTATTTAAAACATGTGAATTAATGCAAAAGTGTCACTACAGTCTCTGAGCATTTGCAGAGGATTAAACATGAGGAGAATATAAATATCCCTAGATTTTAGTGCATAAGCACTTCTCTGAATGGAGTTTATTGTGTACTAATGTGTAGCTTAAAGGGTTTGTAATAGTAAATAGATAAAATTATGGGAACTTTGTGACTGCCTGTGAGAACTATGAATTAGTTGTTCAGGACCCTTCTTTTGATAGTGTAGTGCCCTTTAGACTGCCATCTTTCTATTTGTTTTTATCCCATTGTAGTTTTCAAAGAAATCTCAATTTAATTACAAATGTGACCAACAGTTTCCACCCATCTGGCATATAAATGATGACTGATGGGTAAATTAATGGGCCAGTTAAGGGAGGGAACATCCAAAGTGCATCACTGTTAAACATGCAGCTCTGTCCATGGTTTAGAAGGCCATGAAGTTACAAATAGCTTGAAGCTGGGAGAATGATCTTTTGAGAAGATGGTGATGGATTTTCTTTGGGCGTATTGCCATCTGGCATCTGTTATCAGCCACTGGTGGAGCTGGGCTGTGGGACAACCCAGCTAGTGACTTTTGTGTGTTCCCTCAGGTACTGCAAGGAGATGGCTGTCCCTGAACTTGAGCTTCTGTAAGCTAGGCAGTTCATTGTACTCAGCCACTGCAGCTTTCTCTGCAGCCTTTGGAGGGTTGCAGGCACCTCGAGATAGCAGTTCATTCTGCACACCCCTGTCTAATTCTTGTGATCAGACAGCTCACCTGAGATTGGGTACCTTAGTGCTGGCAGGCAAAGCTTCTCTCTGGTGCAAATTATTTACTCTGGTATCTCTGTCTGAATGGCTGCTTACCTGGCACAAGGATGAAACGTGTTGGAAATGTTACTTTTTGTAAATGTCACTATTCTTTGTCTGAGATTTGTAACAAAATTCCTAGAACTTTTGAAATCTGATACTTTCAAATTGCCAGTGAATCAGCTTTTCCACCTGGTTCCTTACAAATTTTAACGTAGCTGAAGGATGGTCTCAGGTGAACCCACAGCTGGCTGGGCAGGTAGCAGGTGTCTGCCTTGCTCTGAGGAAGAGGAGATAGGCTGAAGTTCCAGCATGGAGATTTGAATCATGGTAAACTTGGCTGCCTCACATCTGAGCCTGGGGAGGACATGTGCTTCAGCATGAGCTCCACACTGAAAAGCTGAGTTGCCAGCCTGTGTCCTAGGTGAGCCTGAGCTGCAGACCTGACTGGGGGAGGAAAGATACAGTAATAAGAAGTGTCCAAGAAGGATGTGTCCAGGTTGGCTTTAACTATTCAAGAAAAATACAGAGTGTGCCACTTGCTTAAAGCAGTTTTAGTTTTCAAAATACCAGTTTAAATATTGCCGTGACTGTAAGTTTGTGTTACATTACATTAAGTCTCACCCTCCAATTAACTGTCAGATCAGCAGGCTGCAAGTACATGCCTTCTCTCAGCCAAGGGATTCTGTCAGCCTTTCTAATTGCTCTGTTTGGGTTTCTTTCCTGGCAAGGTAAGACCACTGCTTGTCCTGAGAAGTAACTCATCAAGTCTGAAACTTACTCTTCTTTCACAAATGGATGTAGACACTTAAATAGACAGCACACATTTTTAAAAGGCTAAATTTCAAGTTCATATTCTCATATTTGAC
>VYZP01055536.1:0-11797 GCA_013400635.1 Hypocryptadius cinnamomeus
GCACTGCACTCTCGCATGTGATGCACAGCTGTTGAATACTATCTAACAGCTGTGTTAAAAGGCAGAAATTCAGATAGAATGTCAGAATGCAATAACTGGGTTGGGATTAAATCAAGACTTTCAAAAGGAGGCATATGATCTTTTAATTATCAGTTACTCAACCCTTGGTTTTGGATCACATTGTGGCAAATCAATGTCCACTGCATCCCTTATGAAAGAATGCTTTCAGTCCTAAAAGAGAGACATTACCTCACAGCATCTTCAATAATGCTAATTACCCTTTTATGAGAACATTTGCATGTTATATATAGGGAAGATGCACTTTAGATACAGTTATGACAAAGTAAGTATTACCTTTTTATTAAGCAAGTATTTTCAAAAAAACTAGATTTCTCTCCAGAAGCCATCTCCCTATCTGAATCACAAATACTGAATAGCAAGCAACCATGGAAACATTCTTATTTTACAAATCTTATTTTCCCTCTTTTGATGCTTATTTCCTTTTATGTTTGCACATAACAACCACACTTGCATGGGGTACAAAGCCAGTTCTTTAAATCACCATCATGAGACAGTCTCTGTGTCATGCTCATAGCTGTGTTCTAAAATCTGTTTGGTTTTTTTGTTCCCAAGTGTAGATTACCAGAACTGTAGACAGAGCTTAGTCTGTGACACTGATAGGTCCATATTCCTTCCCTATATCCCTCTTGTTCTTTCTCAAGAACCACATTACAGAAGTGGTTCACAATCATCTAATTTTCAAAAGCTCCAGAGGAAAAATACTTTTGTTTTAATGCATTAATTTCTTCCTCTCACTATTAATTTGGTTCTTTAGGTCTTCAGTTTACAAAATCATCCCATTTTCCTTGAAGAGTGCTCTAATAAAGATCCTTCTTGATGATGCCTCTCTTTTGTTGCATTAAAAAATTTCATTCTTTCAGCCAGTGTAATCAGTTCTTCTGTCAATTCTTCACGTAGAAAGATACATACATAAATGTAAAAAAAAAAGAATCATGGTAATAGTTCTTTATCCATATGAGTCTTAGCTTTAAAGTACATTGTTTTGCAAATGTTCCAACTATTTTTAGAAGTAATAAAATATTGTAAATACTATCATGTGTACATCAAATAGTTACTGTTTGTAGTTTCATTACTTCACATTCACCTGAGAAAAATGAGCCTTTTATGAGCCCAGTCATCTGTGTTCCTCATTATAGAGCCCCATTTTTATGGGTCTATATAATTATTTTTGGGTAATTTCTGAAGTTAAACAGTAATGTTTGTGCCTGTCATTTGTTTACAGTAATAAAAACTGCACGTGTTTATACCAAACTGGAGTTTATATTTAAGTAGTTCTCTTTTCACTGTCTTTATATGCACAAAATGCTCTGAGTGAGTTTAACCCAGATGCAATTTTCCAGCCTGTAGCTCAGTTACACGCCTGAAACATGCCTAGCTATTCAGAAATGGCATATGGGCATGTTGCCAACTGTTGTTCTCTTCCACATTGTCCACAGTAAACATGTTTTAGACTTAGCTGCATTAACTGATACTTCACTTGACTTTGCGCTTGAAAAACATTTGTATGATGATGTATTACAGTTTCTTGATGTAGAAAATTAATTGCATACTGAAAAATTAGTCATCTGGTGAACCACGAAGGATTTTTCCTCACCAAGGACGCAGCTTGTTCCCATGCTGTGCTACACGGAATGCGTTGCAAGCATACACGTACCTGTCAATGTGCTAGGGGTAGGAGTGGAAAGCTGAGATAAGGAACTCCCTATTTAGGCAGTAAATTGTTCTTCTTTAGTTTCGAAGGCTGAGGTTGGCTACCGAGAATCCAACAGCTGACTGCAGTCATCTCCAAGAGGGGAGTGTACTGGTGGGAGAAGCAGGAGGTTTGCTTTAAGTCGTTACGTCGTTTCTTCAGGCTAAGCAAACAGATTTAGCGGCGACAGGGACTCCAGGGCACCCAGAGTTGTAGTCTGAATTCTGAGGACATCTAGTGGTGTGAGCCCACGGCAGGGACTGGGTCTTGGTCCCAGCTGGTGACCACTTGCAAATCTGTATTTCAGCTGAAATTTACTACAAAATCAAATACAGTAAAACCGATTGGTTGAATGCACTGAAAGAGTAACATTCTTCAGCTCAAGGGATCCTGAATTCAACACTGACAGTCCTAAATATTGTGAAGTTTTGAGATTGGATCAGAAATCATGAACTTGTGAATGAATGTTGGACCTTTTCTATTTGCCTTCTGTTTTCAGGACTTTCAGAGTTCAAGTATGTTGAACCTCTTATTTGCGTTAGTAGGTGTAAAAGTATCTTTTTGTTGCTAAAAGGCTGCTTTCTTAGGTCAATTAATTAATGTACAAGTTAGAACTCTAAGATAAGAACCCAGGATCCCCAGATGCCAAAGAAATATGCAAGATTTGTTAATGCTAAGAAATTGTAATCCTAGCACTGCTAATCATGCAAAGACGTCTCGGAAGGCCTACCTGCTTCTCTGAGATTTCAGTTTTCAACTTCCAAAGTGGAACTGTTGGTGTTGCCTCACCTTTTTGAGACAGAACAATAATCAATTACCTGCAATTCAAAAAGGACTTTGGTCAAGTCATGCAGTACGTATTACATGCTGAGCATTGTTACTGACTGTTGCATGATGGCGTGTTTTGCAGTGGGCCCTTGATCTGATACTTCCTCTCAAGGAGAGACAGGCATCATGAAACAGAGGTTCATTTCATCTGTTCAAATTATTTTGCAGCTTGCTCTTACTACAGTAGGTCTGACTGGTAAGTACAACACTTCCTGAAACACTTGTTTTTTCCTTAAGATGCTTTCTTTAGAAAAGTCTGAGGCTTTACCCAATCTGTCCTGACCACTACTGGAGCACGTACCTCTTTAAATTACTTTCTTCTGAAGTTTGGTATGGCAATTTTGAAAATGGCTGGAGTTGTCTTTTTTTTTATATGATTAATTTAAGGATTGTTTGGTGACAATACTGAAACCCTATATTCACTTTATGCCTGTCACCTTCTTGGGAGTTAGCATATGAGTAGTTACACTATTTGAAATAATTACATGGAACTTTAATGAAATATAGATAAGCTTAGGTTAAAAGGTCACATGCTTCTTGTTTTAAAATGAGTGTATATGTATGGTCTGTATTCTTCCTGTAAGTTAATGAGAAGTAGTCTTAACAAGAAATATTCTTAAATGCATTTGGATTAACAGGGAGTGTTTGAACAATGAATGAATACATTCAGGTTGCCAGTACCCAAAAGATTCTATCTAGCCCATTGATTTCCTTCTTTTTATGATTTTCTGACCTATAATTTACCCCAAATATGCACAAAGAATGGAATTTTACTTCTGTTGCAAAGTTGAAATTTAATCCTAAAATGATCTGAAGATACAAAATTTTAATCTTTATGGGGACAAACCCTAAAGCTCATATATTTATTTCCCATCTTCATAGTTTAATTTTGAGATAAATATACCACTTCGAGTTTAGGTAAAAAATAAATGTTCATGTTAAAAAGCAAAATCATTCTACTAGCTGTTTTAGAAGTTTGAGGTAAAGTGCATATACTTTTTTGAGAACATTGATCCTTTTCCCAGGCAGAATTATTTGCTCAATTCAGTCCACAGTTTCATGTAATTTTATTATCTTCAAAAAAGGAATGCTTGGTTGACTTATCATTCAACAATAGCATCCAAAAGCATTGCCCACTTCTTATTTAACTAGTTGGATTTTTACACTTCCCTAGGTCAGTCGTACCCTGGAAAACCTCAGATAATAAGATGTCGTTCTCTAGAAAAGGAAACCTTTTCATGTTGGTGGAAGCCTGGCTCAGATGGAGGACTCCCTAACAATTACACCCTGTTCTACAGCAAGGACAGGTAACAAGTGGTGCATATGTACTCTGTAAGTGATCCAGTGATGGTTGTGACAGACCAAGAGAATGACAACATTATTTTGTAAAGTTGTTTTTATGAATCCATTTTAACCTTAGATAGACAACATGGGCTGCATAAGATCCATGGCTTCCCTTGTTGGAAGAAAACATGACCTCTAACAGCCCCAAATCTTTGGCCTGTCCCTCCTGAAACTCATCTACCAGAAATCCCACTTGTCTGAAGATGTGCTGGAAACAAAGGCATGTTTGCCCATCTTTTTGGGAAGCACACAGCTTTCAGCTGAATGGGACCTGGGACCCAGGACCCCTTGGAGGGGCTGGGCAGGGCCAGTGAGGGCTGGCTTGGGGCCCTGCCAAGGAGCTTTTCCATTACCATGCACACCAAAACCCCCTTCTGGACTATGGTCATTTTTTCTCCTGTTGGTTTTGTGGTCAGTGGTTCCCAAAATGCAGTGAAATCAGACATGGGTATCACATCTCAAAAGTTAATATTTTGGTAAATTCTCAAGTCCCTCATTCTGTTCAGGAATGAGGTGTATATGGTTGGCAGCTTTACTTAACCTGTCCATCTTTGTTTAACTTTGTACTTTCTTCCTGAAAACAGTCTTTGAACAGGGACAAGTAAGCAGGGAGGCTCAGAGACTAAATTTTTTTAATAAATCCAGAGAGATTCAGAATAGGTAAGATGAAGCCTCAGAAATCCCTGCTACATTTAAACATTCCAAATCATTAAGGAGAAAAAGATGCAGTCTTTAATGAATTTACCACACACAATGATTATTTGAGAATTTTTATTTTATGAAAGCCCAGATGTTTCAATCTTGATCAAAAAGTTTAATGAACATTTTAATTCATACCTGTCACTGCCCAGAGCCATTCCACTTAGGGAAGGATAGGAGTGCTTATCCGTTTATTGAATCTGCTGAACCCAGGCTCTGCCAAGCATTTTATACCTGGGCCACAATTGCTTTTCTAGGCTCATTTTCTCGTAGGTATAGACCCCTTTCTCCCATCTTTTCTTTGTGAACTGTATCAAAACTGCCTGAAAAATGAGAAACCTTATTACTGATGATACATAAAGCATAATAGTGGAATTAATATTTATTCTTGCGCCACATAGCTGTTTCTTTGGCACAACCTGAGGTAGGTTGTGAACACATCACCTAGGCCAGCTTTGAGCACAAAACAATCCCTCTCGTAAAGAATCCAAAGCCCCCTAAAAAGGCGATAGTAATTGACTGTGAAGTAATTTTTTTTTTCTTTTGAGATGGTTGTGATGATGATCATGTTAAAAAGCAAATAAATTGATGTCATGAAGGTCATGGAATGTGTTGACTTTTGTGCAACCACACAGCACATACAGGACAACCAAGGGATCAGGCCCAGTTACCATGGATCTAGAATGGCAGGTCCTGCTTCATCTCCTTTTATGAACAGGTGACCCTGTCAGGAGAGGCTGTGGATGAACTTCACCAAAACTGCCTGATCTTCACCAAAACCTTTGACAATGTCTCCCGCAGCATTCTCTTGGAAAGTCTGGCAGGCCACGGCTTGGACAGGAGAAATCTTTGCTGTGTTGAGAACTGGCTGATGGCTGGGCCTAGGGAGTGGTGGTGAACCATGCTGTATCCACCTGCAGCTGGTCACTGGTGGTGTCCTTAAGGAATCAGTGCTGCGGTCAGTCCTGTTTAATGTCTTCGTTGATGATCTGGATGAGAGGATTAAGAGGGCCCTCAGTCAGTTTGCAGATGGCACCAGGTTGGGCAGGAGTGTTGATCTATTGGAGGCCAGGAAGGTTCTGCAGAGGGATTTGCATTGAGGCCGATGGTGTGAGGGGCAGCCAGGCCAAGTGCCAGGTCCTGTCCTTGGTCACAGCAACCTCGTGCAACTCCAGGCTGGGGTAGAGTGGCTGGAATGTGGCTCAGCAGAGAAGGACCGGGGGATGAACATGGGCCAGTGTGTACCCAGGTGGCCAGGAAGGCCAGTGGCACCCAGCCTGTGTCAGCAGTAATGTGGCCAGCAGGACCAAGACAGTGATTTCCCCCTGTACTCGGCACTCTCCACATCCAAATCCTCTGTGCAGTTCTGGACCCCTCACTGCAAGAAAGACATTGAGGTGCTGGAGCATGACCAGAGAAGGGCAACACAGCTGGGGAAGGGTCTGGAGCACGAGTCCTGTAAGAAGCAGGTGAGGGATCTGGGGGTGTTTATCCTGGAGAAAAGGAGACTCAGGCATCACCTTATCATTCTACAACTCCCTGAAAGGAGGCTGTACTCATGTGTGTCAGTCTCCTCTCTCAGGGCATAGTGCTAGGACAAGAGCAAACAGCCTTAAGCTGCACTAGAAGAGGTTCAGGTTGGACCTCAGGAAGAATTTCTTCACTGAAAGGATGGGTAGGCATTGGAATGGGCTGCCCAGGGAGGTGAGCAGTCATCATTTCTGGAGGTGTTCAAGAAACTACTGAACATGGCACTTGGTGCTATGGTCTGGTTGACAAGGTGGACAAAGCTTGACTTGACAATCTTAGAGGTCTTTTCCAACCTAAATGATTCTCTGACCTTTCTGAAAACAAACTAATCAGTAAAAGAACTCTCTGCCATAGGGCCCATAAGTTTAATTTCTAGGGGTAGTATGCAAAGATATTTAGCAACTTATCTAATTGAAGTAAATATTTTTCATTTCCCTCTTACTTGCTTATAAATATTGTTAAAATTTCTTTGTTTTGTCTCTGGAAATTTCTGTTTCTGTTCTTTTATTGATTTATTCCTATGTATAAACAAAGGGGAGAAAGCATTCATCAAAACAACTGCAGTAAAAATGCAAATGCAAAATCATTTATGGTAATGGCATTTGACATGTACCAAATGTTTCCAAGAGACAGGATTATAGATATATATAATATAAAAACTTTATATATATACAGATACAGATATAGATATACATATACATATGTATTCATTTATTTACATTTTTTAATATTATATATCTATATAAATTATATATGTGATTATATATATACATAAACATTTCAGATTTCTCTGCTAAATCTAGTCCATTACTAGAATATTACCTGCTTTGCTTCATTTCCTAAATTTTTAAATCATTTTGTTTCAGTGAAGAAAAAATCTATGAGTGTCCAGACTACCTAACATCAGGTCCAAATTCCTGCTACTTTGATAAAAACCACACTAATCCCTGGACAACATATATTATCACCGTAATGGCAACAAATGAGGTTGGAAGTAACAGCTCAGATCCTCAGCATGTGGATGTAACTTCCATAGGTAAAATCAAAGAACGAAATGGAAAACAAACTAGTTGGACATGTGTGCAGTTTTTAATCCCAGAACAGGTAGTGGTGAAAGATTACTTTCCTCAGGATGTGAAACTTGCTATTGAGAAGTGTTTATTTACAGATAATCTAAAATATGCATGTTAAATATATGTGAAAACTGCATTTTAATTCTAAATTAAGTAACTACATACTTGATTGTAGGAGTTTCATGTATGAATATGTAAAAATCTTAACTTTAGCTGAAAAATTTGCTTCACTTTCTAGTTGTCTGCAGCATTTTAATTAGACTCAAGGTAGATTGTAAAATTTTCAAATTAGGTTAACCTACTGAATATTTCAAATGTAAAAATCTTTTAAACTGCTGGCATTGCAGTCTTAGAAGGGTAAAAATAACTTCCTGAGCATTATGCAGGCTTTTTGTATTACTTTATATTCCTGACTCCATTCTACTTTCTGCACACCCATAATATACCATTTTAATTATAATATACCTATTTTTTTAGTAATGAAATAGCTGACATTTTAGTTTTTCAGGAGTGGCCTTACAAAATTATGATTTGTATTTCCTTAGCCTGACAAATTCAGAGTAAAGTTTAAGATTTGCTGATACTGTTGGAAATCAGGAGCTAGTCAAACTCACTGAGGAGAAAGAAAACATAAAAGGCTTCTTTATTACTCTTTTACAATGCTGAATTATCTGAAAATAATATGATGACATACAAAACCATAAAGGAGGTGTTTTTTTCTGAGAGAAATTTAAATAGCACACTTTTCATTCATTTATACAGTCCAGCCAGATGCTCCTGTGAACCTCTCTCTAGAAACAAACACATCTGCTAACCTGTCATACCTTTGGGCAAAATGGTCTCCACCCCCATTAGCTGATGCCAGCTCTAATTCACATGTATATCACTATGAGCTACGACTAAAGCCTGAGGAAAAGGAAGAATGGGAGGTAAGGAAAAAAATACATTTATTTTATAAATGCTCTGTTCAGTGAATTCTCTTGTCTCAGTTTAACTGGTCCTATAAAAATGTAAGAATAGAAAAATCATTGTAACCAGATCTGATTAAAGAAAGAAAAATACTAGAGTGGTCTGTAGAAACTGTGAAATTCAATACATTTACATAATCATCCTAATGTTATGAATGACAAAACCCAGTTATCATCATCCTCTTCAACATGATCAGTTAGAGGCAACTTGCCCCTCAGAAATTCTGTTGTGGCCTGCTCACATTTAGCCGTTTCCATTGACATTCCCCACCTGTTTTCTAGGAATCAGAAACCATATTTCTAGGAATCAGCTTCAGTGATGCTACAGCTGAGTTTTCAGGACAAAATGTCGTTCTTAAACTTATAGTCACATGTCCTAAATGGTGCCTAGTTTGTTGATGCCTTAATGATGGAGAATGCTATGCATTTTGAAATAGTTCTGAGGAGAAATTTGAAGGGTCTGAGAAAGTCACTTAAAGCCACTGAGAAGACTTTCAATGGGGGTTTATCTGTGGGCTGGACTACTTGTAATGCTCCTTGCCCTATGGATCTGATGACATATTAGGAAGTCTACAGTTCAATATTTTCTCGAATATCAGAATCAGCAGTGATTTTTTTCTGCTAAATCACTACTTTTGCTTCTTGGTAATCAATATCTTATAAATACCCAACTTAAATCCCTGACTTTCGGGAGTCAGTAACTTATGCCTGTTCCTTTGTGGCTTATTCGTTGAAGTGGTCCAATTCTTTGTTATTTTCCCAGTCCATTTTCTTTTACAGACAGTATCTGTAGGAATGCAGACACACTACGAGGTGGGCAGCCTGAAAGCTGGGGTGAAGTACATTGTTCAGGTGCGTTGCATGCTAGACCTCGGAGAATGGAGTGAGTGGAGCTCAGAAAGAAGCATTCAGATCCCCAAAGGTGAGTGGATGATTGCTGCTCTGTAAATTGCTTTAAAGTGTAGCAGGTTCAATGCTGTGAAGATGTCTAAATGCCAGTCCTGAAAACCTGGCCTCTCATGTGGGTACTTTGTAGTGCTCAGTGCATTTTACCATACTTTCTGTGTAATCGCTTTGTTAATCTTGTTGATCTGGTTAGGATCCTCTGCTGAAACTGGCTATGACAAACAAGGTGGGATTTACTAGGAAGTTACTTCTGATACAGGTGTGCCTAAATAATTTATTGTTCCTGTCCCTTTATTTAAAAATCATGTTGATTTTATCTGTAGCTATAAATATCAGGTAATGTTTTCTGTATAAGAGCCTGGACTGAAAGCCCTGATGGCACTTACAGATACTATCACAATGAAGTCACTATCTGTGTTTTACTGGATTTGAGTAGACACACTAAATATGTATGACATCATGTCTTGTTGCCAGACACTTAAGCCTAGTTGTCTCAAAACTTCTTCAGTTACTAGTTATGTTATTCATTATTTGACATGGACATTGTTGAAGTACTGTTAATAGAAAAATATTTTTAAATGTCCCATTTTCAGATCTGCCTTAGGCAGTTAGGAATTTGGAAAATCAATATCTCTGCTGTACATAGTAGAAAATATATATTATTGATATAATAGGGATGTTTTTGCCACAAACACATAACTGCAAATGTTTTAATTACTTCAGGGTTTTGACGAGCATCATCCTATTCAAAATTTAAGCATTTTTCTCCGCCCAGTTCTTAAGTGGTGTTCTTGAAACTATAAAACCTTGCTCAGGAGCAATCATGCAAGTAGCCCGAGTACTGAACATAAAAACATTACAGTGAAATATGAGAGCTGCTTCTTTGTATATTTTGAGTACTTCAGAAGAAAATTACTGGCAAGAATCCCAACAAATAGGCATAGATTTACATTCTTCATTTTTTACCTAAAATCAAAAGAAAATGACAGCATACCTTTCGAACAAACAGAATAGTCTTAAAACACATATTTTGGAAAAAAAAATTGGTTTTGTATGAAGTGGTTTAATCCCAGCTGGCAACAAACCATCACACAGCTGCTCACTCATATGTCACCATGGTGGAATGAGGGGAAGAATCAAAGGTAAAATCTGTGGGTTGGGATAAGAACAGTTCAATAATTAAAACAAAGTAAAATGTAATAATAATAATAATAATTGTAGATGATGATGATGATGATGATGATGACGATGATGATGATGATTAAAAAAATGAAAAAAAATTCTGGACGATATATTTGCTCACCCACTGGTGATCAATGCCAGACTCCATTTCTGAACCCTGATGGGCACTGGTTCTGAGTAACTCCTAAGTTTGTATGCTGGAGATGATGTTCTATGGAGTGCAGTGTCCCCTTGGTCAGGTCACCTGTCCTGCTTATAGTCATTCCCAAGCTATTTCTTCTGTTTTGTACCTCTTCGCTGACAGAGAGGGAGACACAAAAATGTCCTTGGTTTAGGATAAACATGACTTAGTGACAACATATCCCTGTATTATGACAATTATTTTCATATTGTATGAAAACCGCAGCACTATACCAGTTACTGAGAAGAAATTATCTCTATCCTAGCTGAAACCAGAACACCATACAAAATACATTGGATAGTAGAGTGTATTTTAGATCATTTTATGGAGCCTGCTATGACAGTATTTCAACATTCCTTATGAGATTTTGGGGTGGAAGAAAGCTACAGGCAGAAAACTAAAACAGTCCTTCAGTGTGGCTGCAGTAAGAAAGAATTCTGAATCCAGGTGAAAGTAGCAAGTTGTTGCCCTAATCAGCAAATGGTCCCTCCTTTCCTGTGCCACTACGAAGCAAAACTTTTTCTTTTTTCCTGTTCATGTTTTTCTGTTTTCCTGTTTTTCTGTTTTCCTGTTTTTCTGTTTTCCTGTTTTTCTGTTTTCCTGTTCTCTGCTTGACATGGTTTTACAAATTCAAGGTGGACCTAATGGATTAAACTTAGTAATTAGTTTATTTCTTTATCTCTTACAGAACGGTTACCTCCTGAAAAGCCTATAATAATAAAGTGTCGTTCTCCTGAAAAAGAAACATTTACTTGTTGGTGGAAACCTGCTTCAGATGGAGGACTCTTGACCAAACACACTTTGCTTTACAGCAAAGAGGGGTAATAAGTGCTGTATAATTATTCAGTGTTTTGTTGGAAGGACCTGGAAAATCAATCCTCATTGGTTTCTTATTTTGGGAGATGCCATTTTCTGTAGTCCATGGTTTTGTCCAGTAGCATGTTATGGCATCACACTAAAGCAGCAACATGTCTAAGATTGAAATATTAAGTCTCTTTCTAATGGCAGGTATATAATTACTGTGAATTCTGTCTTTTCATTGCTCATCAACAACATATTAATAAACAATACAATTACACAGTCCTAAAACTCTTCAACAACTCAGTCTTAGAAATAAAACTTTCCAAAATTAGCAGATACTAAAACTTTTATCTTCTGATAAGCCTTGTTTGGCAGTAGTATTTATAAGGCATGAATCCTCCTGGTTTCTGTAGTAATCTTTCCTTGGAACTCAGATAAAGTGCTAAACATTCATTTTTAAGAAAGAGTCAATAAGTCTTGTGAACCTTTTTTGGTCCTTTTTAGTTCACCTAGT
>VYZP01055538.1:0-32696 GCA_013400635.1 Hypocryptadius cinnamomeus
AGTTGTTTTCTTACCAAAGTGTCAGAGACTTTGCCCCTTTAAATAAAAACAAACACACAGAAAGGATTGTCTGTTCTCTCTAGACAAAGAATGTAGATATTTTCTCTCTTTCTCTCAACTAAAAAATATTTACATTTCCCTTCATATATTTTTGAGAAATGAAATTAGAGTATTAATATGAGGGACCACCTTTGTTGGGACGAGAGAAGTTTGCTTGAAAGAAAAGAGCATGACCTAAACATTTCACACATTTGCATGCCCTCAGCTTGGACCCACCTCTTGAAAATGTCATTTCAGCTTTCAGTGTTTTGGTCGCAAGACATCATGTCACTGTTTTGGAATGGATATTCTTGTTCTGTGCAGGGAGATAAGGCTCATATTATTCAAAAGTAATCATAAACCCAGCAATTAAAATGTACCTTCTACAAAGCAATATATCCTTTAAAAAATGTTCGTTGATATCTGAGCTAAACAGAAACAATGCCATGAAAAGGGAAAAAACCCAACCCTGTGGTTTGCACACAATCCAGTAATTATGTTGTGTAGTCATTAATAAGTTGATTACAGGAAGACCATAATTTTCACTGGCACCATTAAAATGGCACAGCACAAATTCTCTGAGACACTTTGGAATCAGGACATGGATGTCCTCCAGCAAGCACTGAGCTAGGTTTTGAATTCAATGATTCTGTAGTGATTTGTACCAGCTGAGTTTCTAGCTCATTGTCTTTTGTAATCTAGTTGTGTCTGCAATTTCCATTTTAATTAATTCCATCTCAGAGTTTTCTCGATATGCCTTTGTGAAAAATTCAGCTGCTAAGCAGCATTAATGCAAAGTTATCACTCTCACCATTGGGTTTCTGGGAATCCTGTACAGTTCTAATGTTTAAATATTCTAATGTTTAAATGCCTGATGTTCTAATGTTCAAATATTCAGTCTGGACCTTTCAACAACCTGCTTTCTTTAAAAGAAGAACCAAGAACACTGAACAAGTACTAATAACTGTTTTGGAAAATCTGTTAATGAACACAGATATGCTCTGTGTGGGTTTGATGATGACCTTTATCCTATCTTTCGTGAGATAGAATGACTCAAATTCTTTGCCAACTTTTTGCATCTTTTCAAATGCAAATAATTTGAATAGTCTTCCCTTTTATCACAACTGCAGGGTAAGAAGAGAGAGTAGACAACTCTAAGTTTCTCACTCTAATAAAAACATCAAACTGAAAGACCAGATTCAAATTCTGTAATTAATTTCTAAATTGTAATGGAATCCAGAGATCAGAGAAAGTTTAAAATATGTGGCCATTGCTACAGATGGGGGTTAATTAACTCTGTGCACCCTTCCCTGCATTCTGTGCTCAAACTTGGATTTCTGAGACATATTCTTTTAGCAGTCTTGCAATCCAGAGCCGTGTTCAGATTTGTGTGTTGCTTGGCAGTTCTGTAAATCTCAACCTGATAACCTGCAGATTGTGGTTCCATCTTCTCAGGGAATTCATTTAGGGACATGCAGAGTGAGTAGATCCACTGAATCCATTAATTCAGTGCACAGCATGTGAAATAAATCCACTGAAACCAACAAAAATGCCGACACACTTGACGGCAAACCTGCAGTACCAGGCTGAACTGGGCCCCTGAAATCACTCGTCCTGTCTGGTTTTGCCATTCCCTTTCTGCCACAAAGTAAAGCCAAAGTAAAATATGACTTTTAGGCTGATTCCTGTGACAGATATAAGCAGCTTTTGAACCACCAAAGGTCCCCCTCTCTCTGGCAACCCTTTGGGTACTTAGGAAGAAAGAACAAAAATTTTTGTCTGGCTCATTTGCTGAGGATTTGCTTCTCTTCTTGTATGGTTCGTGGATGTCTGGTTGCATTGTACCCCATATGCCAGAACTTATATCAGAAATAAAGAAAGTAAGTATTTTTTTCTGCAAGTTGACCAAAAAAAAAAAAAAAGAAAATGAAATGCTATAAAAATGTTCTCTCCTGTTGGGCCATTGTGTCTAAATTATTCTGGCAGATAGAAGCTGATGGAAAATATGTCAGACATGAGTTGGGGAATGGTGTGCAACCCTTCCAGCTAATAAATGATAGTTTATAAAACTGAAGCTCATTATAATTCTTTTGGTGTAGTGTCATTTAACAGTCCTTCTTATTTTTATTTACGCCATGCTCAAGAAACTTGATACTTGAGCTTGAAAAATGGAGAAATTACCGATAAAAAAGGCATTCAGTCTCAGGTTGTGTAGAGATGCTCCCATAACTCCTGGCAGAGCTGGAAACACCAGCTGTCCTCAGCCTTGCTCAAGCCAAACCTCTCTTTAGTGAAGGACAGCTTGACAGCTTTTTCTAACACTCCTCCCACCCCGCTGACATTCCCTCAGACAACAGGCTGCTCCAAAAAACAAGTTAAACATTCTGAAGAGTAGGGGTGACTCTGGGAGTGGTGATGGATGAAGTCCATGCTGTCCATACATTACCATCTGTTAAAAAATTGCATCTTTTGCAAGCTTTACCACCCTAGAGAGAACGCCGAGGCGTTTCAGGGAAAGAGGTGTAAAGCACAGTCAGCTCCTGCTCAGATGATGGTCCCCAAAAGGCTGAAATAACTGTGAAAACATCAGATTTGGCAGCATAATCATCCCTGTAGCTGACCAATAGAAAGTCAGTCAACAAAACCCATGAAGTCACAGCGGAGAGGGAGGCAGTGCAGAAAGTTCAGATGTTCCAGGTCATCTCAAGATGTACATTCATCACAACTGTTTGAACTCACTGTGACAAATAACTCCAGGAGAGACTCACATGGAAAAGCCTTCATCTCCATGGAAGTCAAAGTGGCAAGACAGGTACATAATTTTGGCACTGGGACAAAATCCCACTTTATCCAGCCAGGTATTCTGCCATCTGATATTATGCTGGATACACATGCTGCATTTCTCAGAAAAGCCAAAAAGCCAAATTGTTCTCCTGTTCCTAGAGCCTTCCAAAGGGGAATTGCATTAAAGGAGAATGATCTCTGTCTCTGTTTGCTATGGCTCTATCATTTTATTGAAAAGATTTTATTACTGTTAGGACTTCATACCAAGCAGTGCTAGAGCTAAGTCTCACGTTGCTGTGAAGTGCTACAGTCTGTGATGGTGGGACACTTACTGCTGACAGAACAAGATCCCACATTTGCAAGGTTCAGCAGAGTCCAGCTAAGGGAAGTATTTATAAAAATGCTGCCACATCAACTGCTATTTTCCTGCTACAGCTTTGCCTCAGTTGCTTTACCTCAACTGCTTTACCTCAGTTTCTCCTTTTGAATGCCACACAAAAAGTGTTTCCTTGTTCTCCTTTTGACATCTAGAAGTAATTTTTTTTCCTTTTCCTTTCCATTTCCAGATGCAAATTCAGACTAAAGGTACCAGTTTCTCTTAATTTCCTGTGTTTCTGGCAAGAATTCTGTAAAATTATGCTAGATATTTGCATTTATAAAAATGGTTGATAAAACATTTCCTTTATTTGTGTGTATGTGTTTATGAGTGCTGATCCTAGCATTAAAGTGACCTTTAATGTGACCTTAAAGTGACAGGGGATGAGCTAGAAAAGCTGAAAAATCACATATAAGAGTAGATTTCTCTGAGCACAGAATATGAAATATTAAACAACATAATGTCAGAACATGTACCATTTTCAGTCCATTAGAGACAAGGGAAAGAATCATAAATTGGATTAAATGCTCTATATATCAAACTGTCCAGAGCAAGGCAGTGTGTGTGTGTGTCTGTGCAGTGGCCTGGAGCTGAGACTTCTTAAAATGCACAAGAATGAAGGTGACACAGTCAAAGAATTAAATGTTCAACCCTCATATGGCACAGATATCAAGGCAAGGAATTTTCAGTCCTAAATTCTGTCTCTAATGGGAAAACACAGGAAAGATGCAAAATGAGCAGAAAGATTTTCTCAGTAAGGCCTCTGGAAGCTCTCCAAAACAAAAATCTAAAAGGTCAGCTCATGTTTCTCATTGCCTTATGCAGCTAAATGTACATATTTCCTTGTTGATTTAAGTGATTGACTCTAGGATCTATGCCCTCAATCAGCAGGATCTCAGAAAATTGAAGCCATCTTCCATGTTTCCTCTCTACCTGCCTTACCCAAGGACAGCATCCTCCACAAAGTCAAAGAGGCACAGGAAATAGAACTTGAAACAATGACAGTCATCAGTTTTACTCAAGCAGAGAAGATTTTTGTTTTGCTCCCCAGACCCTTTATGTTGAAAGGGCCCGGTTTATTCAAACAGCTAAGGGATCCTAGAAGCAGGAACATAGTCAACAAAATTACTTGCAAATATCTAAAAGGTAGCTAAAAGGAAGAAAGGGATTTCCTTGCCACTTCTGTGATGAAACAGCAGGACATAAACTTCAGCAGATGAGTTTTAGGTATGCCACAAGGAAGCATTTGCTAACAGCCATAATGACAAAGTCCTCAGAGAGATTTTCGTGGAGATTTTTCATTGGTTCCAGGTGTGACTTGTCCAGACTGACTGATGATAACTGAATTTTTACTGTTAATCTACAACAGCTCCTACTTCACTTGTCTGGTTCTTCACTTGTCTGGTTCTTCCTCTACTCCTTCTCCTAATCCCACTAATTCTAATGTCTAAATCCACCAATTCTTTGCCAGTCAAAAATCCAGAGCATGGCTGTCATCCCCTAACCTGAATCTGCATTGGACTGACAACACCATCACTGGCATTAGGTGTCCCTAGGATGAGTTTTCTAACACTGAAAGCACTTCACTAGTACAATAGAACACATTAAGACTTTTTCATTTACAATGGACCTACAAAGACAACCTGATGCAACTGCCTGACTCCTTCAGGATGGAACAGAAGTGAAAACTGGTTATTAAGGCCAATATCCAAATGCCTATGAAAAAATGACAGGTTTCAGGCATTGACCACCACTTGAGGAAACCTGCTGCAGTGTTAGCAGGTTTCCTCTCCCTAAAGAAATGCTTCCTTGTGTGAAGTCTGGACCTCTCCTGGTGCAGCTTTGAATCACTCCTGCCCTGTCACTGGATCCCAAGGAAACATTGGGAAAGTCTCTCCCAGCTCAGACTTCTCTCTGATTCTAGGAGACAAGATCAGCACCTCCCTCTCCACAGCCCCTCCTCGGGAAGATGCAGAGAGCAGTGGCCCCTCAGGCTTTCTCTCCCAACCAGGCAAGCCAGAGAGCTCAGCTGCCCCTCTGAGGACAGGCATTCCCTGTCCCTGGCTGTGCTGCCCTCCTCCACTCCCATTGTGTTCCCAGTGCTTCCCAGTGATACCTCTGCAAGGCCTCTGGTCCCTCAAGAGAGTCACAGCACCTCCCAGTTTGGGATGAGCAGCAGCCTTGGAATGGGGCATTCAACTCTGGCATCCTGATTGCTGGTGAAAATATCAAACAGAGCCAGACCTAGGACTGAGCCATGTGGTCACATCCCTGGTGACCTGTCACCAGCCAGGCATAGCCCCATTCCCTACAAATCTAAGTCCAGCTGGTTCTTCACCCAGGACAACTTGAAGCCACTCATCCCACAGCAAGGCTGCTGTGAGACACACTATCAAAAGCCTCATTAAATATAGAAAATTATATCCACCACATTCCCTCCATCCACTGGATGGGTGACTCTGTCTTAGAGTGAGATCACATCTGTTAAAAAGGACTTTCCTACTGTCCTGCCTTTCAGTAGTGACCCATATAATCTTCTCCATGGTTTTCTGTAAGCTCCCTGAACCAGAGGACAGAGAGGTTCTTCCAGGGACTACTCTCTGTATGAGATTGCTTTTGGAGAGGCATGGTTCTCTCTGATTACCATAAGGGCATTTTAAATTGATACCTTGGGTGGGATATCTAACTTCTACCAGCCCTTCTACAAACAGGGTGAAGATTGCAACTATCACATAATGCAAGATTCATTGATTTTACCAAAATGGGAGTTCAGCCCTTAAAGGGTGGCCTTTGATGTGGCTGGAAGTTGCCATTTTGCAGTTACAATATGGTTTGGACTTTACAGAAGAAGAAATATGTGAGGCAAGTGAAGCAAGTCTTAGCTACAAGCCCTTTTCTACCTGACCAGTCTATGCCAAGAAGATAGTAACCTGCCCTGTGCTGTATTATGAGTAAAGGCAGGATAGTAACCTGCCCTGTGCTGTATTATGAGTAAAGGCAGGATAGTACCCTGCCCTGTGCTGTATTATGAGTAAAGGCAAAGTTTAATCATGAAAATATCATTTTAAGTGCACTGGTTTTTAAAGTCCTACTCTGAACTAAAATGAACAATGGAAACAAAGCAGTCACAAGGTGTCTGGAGACCACTTTCCAAATCAAGAGCATAAAATTCCCAGTGATGTCCTGTGGGGCATGACAGTGCTTATAATCTCAGGACTGGTGTAACCCTACACTGATGTCACCATAGGTTATTTTGGTTTTAAGAATATGGCACGAAATTATTTGACTTGTGAACCTTTTTTCTGTCTTTTGGTGTTCCTAAGGCAAGTGTCAGGGTCAGACCTGAAAGAGGGCAAGACTCTAACGCTTAACTAACTTGCCATTGCTCTCTAGATTGCACTCTAGATATAACCTCCATTCACCTCCAGGAAAGCTGAATGATAAATGGATCACTGTGTCCCATGGCAAAGCAGCATCTGCAGCCACTGACTTCGTATGCAAGCAGAAAAATACACATCAGCACTCAGGAGCTGAAAACTGAAATGGAAAACATTTAAAATTGAAGAAAAGCTCTGACTCTATGCAAGAAAGCTATTAAGTGTTAAAATGTATTATCCACAGAAATGCAGGGGTTTTTCTTCACTTAGAAGTGCTGCACTGTGTCCTGCCCATTATCCAACTGGTTGTTCTAGGTGATGCTAATGATTCCAGTTTTGCAGTGTGGGAGTTTTTCTAATTTGGGGAAGGATTATTTAGGTCTCTGTGGTTCTCCCAGCCCTATCATGAAGCACCAGCTCTGCCTGTTTATGCTGTAAATTGTCATGCGCAGAGACTGTGCTTGTGCTGTGCTGCTTTACAGCCCAATTGGTCCCTGAATGTTGCTCCCCAGTGCTTCGGCTGCTAGAAAATAATAATAATAATATAATAATTTATATTAACTGCTTTTATTCCCACAACTAGTATGGGAGAAAATAAAATAAAATAAAATAATAAAAGTACAGGTGTAAGAAGATAAGACAGTGTTAAGAGGAATGGCAAGACTGAAACAGCAATTAAAATTGATGGGAAGGGCATTCAGCCCCTCCCTCTCTCTGAAGCGCCCTGTCTCTGATGGCCTTTTTAGCTACATCAGCCTCTATTCTGCCCCACAGTCAACCAGATCCCATTTCTCCCAGTGAACTGGGGCTGCACAGAGTCAGGATGTTCATCTGGATTGTCCCCCTCAGTTGGCAACAAGAGGACAGGTTCCACCAGAGGGAAAGCAGATTGGTAACCACAGTGAAACTGGATAGTTCCCCTTCCTGGCACTTCCAGTTCTCTGCCATGACTGCAAAGAAAGCACTGCATAAATAAACTCCACTGTCTCAGCCTGCAGATCCTTCTCCAAGCTAGGAGTTTTATTATCAATTTAGATGCATAAAGATTTAGGCCAGTGGTGAGAGCTTTCACAGTGGAAAGATGGCTGAGGGTAAAATCAGAGGAAACTGAGAAGTTATACCCTAACAGAAGCTATAGCAGTACAGAAATTATAGGGTAAAATCCAGCTGCTGTCCCTGGATGGAATGTGGCTGGTGTGCTTGAGACTCATCCCACAGTGATTGGCACACCCAAAATCTGCACCCACAGCACCTGCTAAGGGGGATGGAACGGAGGGTGGGTGGCCGGGCTCTGCTGGAATCCTCACAGGGAGGGAACTCGACGGCTCTCTGCAGCTGATGAACCCCACAGCACCCGTCAGCCAGGGCAGAGAGCAGGAGATGTCCTGCTGCTGAGACAGCAGCTGGGGTGGAGTCCCTCTCCTTGGACGAACTGGGTTCATGATAACCTAACTGTGATATTAACACACCCCTCCATCCAGCATTACCTGCCCCAGGGTCTGACCACCCCTCACNTGTGACACAGTCCCACCTGTCTTTTGTATGTAAGTCCTGCTAGGTTTCTCTTCAGGCTCTTTTAGAGAGCTCAGTGCCACCATTTAAAGTGTTTCTTTTCAGCAAGGCATTTTTCAAACTGCCAGAGTGCAGAAAGGAGAGATCACCTTGGCATTCATCCTGAAGGTGCTACTGCTGACTGCTGCCAGCATCAAACACAGCCAGTGAATATTCAGTGCCCTGGCTTGCACTGAACTGTTACTGCAATCAAACCAATTTTTCAAAAAATCATCTCTGCAAGATTGTCCAGATTATTTTACTTATTTGGTTATGCAGAAAGAATACAACATTGCCAAATGTAAATGAAGTATTACTCAGTATAATTAACAACATTTTGCTGACTGGCTGGGATTAAATATCCCATTGCTTTACAAACCTGACACCTCTCACACATACTCCCTCTCTACCAAGTTCCCACTTATCCTACTGGCCTTTGGAATGGTGAGCCCTTTGGAATGGGGACTTCACATAATTTTTGTAGATCTCCATTGCTTCTTGTGACATAGACATGGTACTGGCAATTGTTTTGTGTAATACGGATAATTTCTAAATTGCTGTAACACAGCTGTTACCAAGAGCCAAGCTGTGCCAGGGATTGACACAGCCCAGAATTTTGAGTTTCACTTTGAGTTTCCCACACTCACAAATTGTTCCTGCTGCAAAGGCATAAAATATATGGAACATAAATATTAGTATAGCCAAAATCCATAAAGCCATTAATCATCTGGAATGTTTTAACTCCTAGGTAATATCTGGCCACAATTAATACATGAAAAACTGCTGGTGCAGATGTAGTCTTAGAAGACACTATTACCCCAGAAGATCACAAAATTGTTTTTGCATTTACAGTTTAAGTTTTAGCCCTGGATCCAAGCTCCTCTGATTTCTAGAGGAAATGAGGTGAATAGTGGATTTCAAATCAACCTTCCTGTCTGTGGATTTTCTTGTATTGAAAGGTGGAACACCATCCCAGAAATCTGCATCAAAATACCTCCCAACAATCTGTGCTGAAGCTTCTGTACTGTGAGCAAGAAATCTGATATTGGAAATCAGTGATTAGTTTACAAAAATCTTTTATGAGGCACTATGCTGGTGAGGTGGCACAGGAAAGAAATAAATTTTAACAACAATAAAACCACAATGTGAGCAAGTTTAAGCGTTCAGAAAAGCTACCCATTGCTTTGATTTCTTGCAGGTGATTATAATTCTGCTGATGCCAGCCCTTTATCTCTAACTAGGACAGGTTACACATCAGCAGAAGCATAAGCACTCAAAACACTGCTGAGGTGTGTGATGGGATGCAATCAATTCATTAACACAGGAAAAGTTCTCTACCATGACAAGGCAGGCAGGGAACTGGCAGAGCATGCAAACAGTTTTTATTAGGATACAGTCATCCTCTATCCACTTCCATTTTGCGTTACTCACCAGGTTGTGCACAAACTACAGAGGGAATTAGTCAAAATTCCTCCATGACAACCTTAAATTAGCTGCATTTAAGCACTGAATCTTGATTATCCCTAATTTATGGTCCATTTCTCACCAAAATAAAACAGTGTTTTTGCAGCAGTGAAATGCAAGAATCATCATATTGCAGTAATGCAGAAATTCTGTGTTTGAAGTATGCAAATCATAGGTGAGAGCCAGACAACCAAAAAAGTCCTCCTACATCTTTACCAGTGAGAATACAGAAAATACCTTCGAAGAAATTTATGCACTAAAAAAAAACCAAAGGGATGGGTTATTACAATTTATGTCTCTCACAACCTTGAAATCTGATGTCACAAATGCTGTCAGAAAATGCTAAACTGACATCCTAAAAATATTAATAAGCAAATGCAGCTGTAACTGTAGCTGCAAATCACTGCCCCTGTTCTCATTGACTGAAATGGGAGAATAGTGTGGCCAGTCTATGTTGCAACTATCTGTGAATTAATACTACTCAGCAAGCTGATGTTGTTGGTTCATCTCCCAAAGATTTTTTTTTCCATTAAAAAATATGGAATTAGGGAACATAAAACTTTTCACTGGAAAGCATTTAAATGAGTAGACTTCCCATTTCAACAAAGTTTAACAATCTATACCAATGCCTTCTAAGTGATATTGCTTTGTAGTTCAATATTACAATGTCCAAATTGTGGGGTTTATATTTTCATGAATAGATCAAATGTGATCATAAGACATGACACGTCCAAAGGATAAGAAAATTATCCAGTGAAACCATTTTTCATTTTACTGGAAGTTGTTGAAATTTTGCTTTTGAGGAGTGGAAACAAAACCTATCAAAATATGTGGGATTTGCAGTCCCTCCAAGCTGGCAGTCTGGACAGGAGGATTTGTTTTGTGCTTCCTATAAATAATCTGAAATCAGGAGCAGCAGTTGAATGCTGTATTAAACTCATCAGGTCATCTCTGATTGCTCTGTAACACATCTCTCCATGCCATGGAATGCCCAAGGCTGGATGGGATGGAGTATTTCTGAGGGTGGTAGGCTAACAATACACACAAGATGGATCAGGGAAAAAGAAATCCTGGCCAATCACACATCACAAGAATTCATTTTTTGCTGCAGGCAAAAAACTTTCTTCTTCCGTGTGGCCGCACAGCTTCACCTCCTGCTCTTTCCCTCTCCTCCACATCAGCTAATGGCAGTTGCAATTCCTGATTCAGCCCCCTCTGCCCCCTATCACCTCCACTCAAGCAGTGAAGGAAAAGAGCTTCAGGGAAATGACAGAGAAACACAGCAAGAAAGTCTCAAGCGCTCAGTATCAAGTCCAGACTCTGACATTTACTGCCAGAACCTGGCAGCAATCAGCACAGGAAACACTTTTAGCAAGTAATTTGCATTGTGTTCCTTACACTGTTTTTTTTCTGTAAGGCAAGTTGCAGAAGAATAATGTCCATTTTATCCACAAGTGGTTTATTTCATTATTTTCATGCTGGTTCTATATTTGCATATTATATACTGGTGTATTTCTGAATAGATCCTGCTGCTTTTATTAGAAACAAATACATTCAACAAATAGGGAGAGTGTGGGCATTGCAGCTCCTTGACCTGGACTGTTTTTTAACCTGTGGATTAAAGGGAATCATGAACAGCCATGTCTTGGTGTCTGCAACATTTTCATTTGCAGTGAAACAACCCAGCTTATGATTAAAACACCACTGGGAAATATCAACCAACAAACACACACCTTTTTTTAAAGGTGACTGCAACAGATCATACCAGTGCATGACTTTGAAAAATGAGACCAAGTTTTGAATGGCCTGAATTCCAGTTTTTGAATGGTCTGAACTCCAGAGTTCCAGAGCAATCTGCCTCCTTAATGCAGTGGTGGCCATGGGGTGCTGCTGGAAGAACCTGAGCTGTTACAGGCATTCATCAGACTTTTTCCATCCTCCTATCTCATTCCGGTTTCTGCTTCAAAGTAAAGATGACAGGGATGGGTATGAGAAACTATGAAGTTACACTGTCCTCTGTCTCTCCCTCCCCCCACCCCAAGCTTTCCATCAGACTCTGATAATCGTTTTCCAAATATTTCAAACTGTTTGTCTTCAAAAGCTCACTTCTCCAGTGTGAAACTGGGTAATTATATCCATATTAACAAAATGAAATAACACGTTGTCAAATAATGCATTATTCATAAATTCTTTCAATAAATACTAATTGGCCTCAAAGGGATTTATTTCATTTATCACAAAAACCACACCTTCTGAGGCACCTCAATGCACTTGTACTATGCTTTTGTGCAGCTTCTTTAACCTGTTGTCTGAGCATATGGCATTCAGTAGGTGTTTTAGTTTTTTATTTTCTTTTAAAATGTAGAAAGCAGCAGTGCTGTCTATAGGCACTGGCTGTATCCAATATGTGCTTTCTGTTCACATTCTCACAAACCCTTCTGCCTGTTTCTGAAAATACATATCTGAATATACAAATGACCTGCTGTCTCTTGCAGATTATTTTTAAAGAAATATACTAGGCAGGGAGAGAAATGGAACCATTTCTATCACTAGGTGTAAATGTCCAGACAGGCTGGTGAATCATGACAAGTCTCAATAAACTGCCTTGGTTCTGTGTCGTGAGACAGGGCTTTTTAACAGAGCAGCTGGTTTCAAACAACTCAGCTTTAAAAAAGACATGCTATTTTTTTCTAAACCTAGAATTCCTCCCTGGAAACAACACATTGTCCACTGCCCACTACGGAATGACTGCTTGGAGAGACTTATTTTTCTTCACTATCTGTAGAGGAAATTCAGGAAAAATAATTTTCTTTAGGATGAAAGTAGGGTTGTTTTTAGTTTTTTCTTCTTCCTAATACACATAAATAAAATACGAAAGGGCTGAATATTACAAGTTGAATTAGTGCAGAGAAATAATGCTGAACAAGACACACAAGCACAACACATTCCTGCAAAGGGAACAGGAAAAAGCACAGATACTTATTTCCTCTGGATTAAAAAAGGGATTAAACTTGCAAGTAAAATAAAGACCCCTAGAATTTTACTACCCTACAATTCCTGCTTAAAATCACCTTTAATATCAAAGGCACATATTTCTGATCAGAAAAGGCTTTTTACTAAGGAAGAAATTAAGTCTTTCTAGTGTAAAGACTGACAGAACAATGATAATCAGAAAAGCTTCCCCATCCTTTGAGTTTCCCACTGTAAATTCTTAGCTTTGCACACAGCATGGGAGCTTTTATTGCTTGTTATTTCCTGCAGACACCACACCAGCAGCACCAGGAAATGTTCTCCTTTCCACAGAACAATTCCCTGAATCCCAGGTAGCCACGTACCTGAAAGCAGCACTGAGTTCAGCAGCAGGTGATCTTGTGGTACCTCTTAAAGCCAGTGCAGACTGAGAACATTTGTTCACTCCCGCAGTTTCAGGGACTGGCTTTTCTGTTGTACAAAGCAAATGGATTCAAGTAGTCACAACTTTTGCTTGGACCAGAATGCACTTCCCCATCCTCTGCACAGAAAAAAGGTTAAGGAAGGAGTAATGTGAAATATCCTGCAGAAAGAGGAGAGAATCATCCTCTTGGGGCTTCCCACGTCCCCATGACATCAATTTAGCCCATGCTCAAACACTGCCTTCTTTAGGGTCATCTATCAGACAAAAACAAACCATTCTCTCAGCACTGCTGGGTCCAGTTCAGTGCTCTAAAACAGACCAGCTCCTCCTTAGGGCACACCCGGCTTTACTCTGGAAGGTATTTGCCTTCCTAGTCTCCATATATACACTGTGTAGTTTTAAACCATAGAATTATAGAATGGTTTGTGTTGGAAGGAATCCCAAAGGTCATCTAATTCTAACCTATTCCACCATGGGCAGGGACACTTTCACTATCCCAGGTTGCTCCAAGCCCTGTCCAGCCTGGTCTTGGACACTTCCAGGGATGTGGCAGCCACAGCTTCTCTCGGAACCTTGTGCCAGAGCCTGACCACCCTGACATGGAAGAATTTCTTCCTAGTATCCCATCTAAACCTAATCTCTTTCAGTGTAAAGCCAGTGCCCCTGTTCTGTCACTCCATGCTCTTGTCAAAAGTCCCTCTTCAGCTCTCATGTAGCCCCTTCAGGCTCTGAAAGGTCTCTATAAGTTCACCCTGAAGCATCTCTTCCCCAGGCTGAACAACCCCAACTCTCTCAGCCTTTCCTCACAGCAAAGTGGTTCCATTTCTCTGATAATCTTCATGGCCCTCTTTTGGACTCACTCCAGCAGCTCCAGGTCCTTCCTGTGCTGGGTCTCCAAGCTGCAGGCATCACTGCAGATGAGGTTTAACCTGAGCTGGGCAGAGGGGCAGAATCCCCCTTTCCTCTGCTCCCCACAGGGCTTTTGATGCTTCCCAGGACATGTTTGGCTGGCAGCACATGTTGCTGGATCAAGTCCAGCCTCTCATCCACCAGCNAATCCCAAAGGTCATCTAATTCTAACCTATTCCACCATGGGCAGGGACACTTTCACTATCCCAGGTTGCTCCAAGCCCTGTCCAGCCTGGTCTTGGACACTTCCAGGGATGTGGCAGCCACAGCTTCTCTCGGAACCTTGTGCCAGAGCCTGACCACCCTGACATGGAAGAATTTCTTCCTAGTATCCCATCTAAACCTAATCTCTTTCAGTGTAAAGCCAGTGCCCCTGTTCTGTCACTCCATGCTCTTGTCAAAAGTCCCTCNGGCCAGATCTCTCAGGGTATCCCCATCCTTCATGTGTGCTGCACCACTCCTGGTGTCTGGAATGTCCATCTCTGGATGTCTCACCTGAGCTGGGAGGGTATCATGCCCTTCTGGCAAGCTGAACCGCAAGAGAAGAACACAAGATCGTGAGAGATCACACAATTCTTTGTTCCATGGCTCAGAAACTCAACACACCCACAAGAAAAGAAACTATACAATGAACTGTCAAAGCAAGTAATGGTGCAAGGGAGCACAAGGATATGGCAGAACAGTCTCATTTCGTGGGGAGCCTGTCTTTGCTGCACAGACCAATAGACCAGTTGGATGTGAAAAGGCATATTAAGGGTATGGTGACATAATCTCTAAGCCCTCCACGCCTTAGGGGCTGCCCTGACACTGCCCCACAGAGCCCATGGGCTGCAGCTCAGGGCACCTCTTGCTGCTGTGAGGCAAAGTTACGGGCAAACTCTTGCATAAGTACAGCAGATAGAATTTGCCTTGATATGTCCCTTTCTCAGGCTATCAATTTCATCACAGCCAGGGAACACAAGAGGATGCACAATACTCCAAACTAATTTAATCTTACTTCATGTTTTGTGGCTGCCAATGCCCTTAAATCCAGTTTGGAGAACTGAGATGATTCAGGGGAGAGAGTAATAAAAAGAAACAACAATTAAGTGCATGAGGGAAAGGCTACGGGCAGTGATGATTATCCATTGGATTGGAACTACAAGTGTTGCAAAGGCTCCCAAACCTGAAATTGGCCATCACCAAACTGAGGTTTCACCACTGCCGACAATAATAAGAAAGCAATGCTAGCATCAGTGGATATTCAGAAATAGACAGTGAAAAGCATTTTTGTAATGTTGCTAAAATCTTTAAAAATATTATGGTCAAAAGACATCACTTTACTACAAAATCAGTGAGAAAAGAAACACAGGAAATTATTCTACTTAAATGAATGCACTCCAGAGTGCATATATCAATACTATCAAAAGTACTATTAAACAAGATAAATTTCTGTTGCAAAACTCTTTTTTCTTTTTTTCATAGACAAAAAAGTTATAATGAATGCAGATGTATAGGATACATACACCTGCAGTATATTTTATATTTAAAATTTCTTAAGACATGAAAATGAAAAAAATATTTTCAGCGTAGATATCTATTTTTTTATAAGCTCTGTGTAGCCCAAGATTATTCACTAAACCCATAGCTAATACATGGTTTTTAAGGTTTTGCGATATTTCCATCTTAAAATAAAAACCAAAAAACCAACCAACCAACCAACCAAAAAAAAAACGACCAAAAAAAGAAAACACTCCACCAAAACAAAAACCTACGAATGAAGAAAGAAATCTGGGCAACCTTAACTTGGATTACAAAGTTTTAAGGAAAAGTGATGCTATACTTAAAATGGAAGATATGAAAACAGTTAATCAAAGAGGTTTGGTGAAAGTAGATTCTCAATCCATACCACAAGTGAAGTACCTGTGTTCCCTGTGTGACTTTGATGCAAGGTGTGATTGAGAATGTTCACTTCCATAAGTGGAAATTTCTTGAAGCATCAGGCTTTTTGGTTTCCAGGGGTTTTGTTGGCAGAGAGCGGGGTTCAGCATGGAAGTATTTTGAGTTATTGAACTTCCTTATGATCCTTGATGATTTTTTTTTAAGAGTTAAAGCAAAGAGAAAGGCAGACGTTGCACAGAAAAATTATGGTGAAATCAATGAAAAAAGCTGAAGTTGATGACCACAGAAACATTAGTACTGTCTGAATGTGTAAAAAACCTGCACTCTGAGAAATTCCAAAAAGACAGGCTTTTACCACAGATTGTGGGCATTTAAAATTTGTTCCTTTCTTTTATTTTTCTGCTAAAAAAATGTATTTCTTCAATTAAATACTTAAAAAAACACTTTGAAAAAGCAATTGCATGTCTGGTTTTCAGTGTCCAGTGGACTTTTGGAAACGAACCACAATAAAACCCTAGTGGGAATTGAATTTCAAGTCAAACTTTGCTATACCTTTTCCATAAGGATTTAAATCTGTCTTGAAAAACAATTCCTGTTAGGCAGTTGTTCAGGTTCTGATGACACAGGTAGGGGTGTGGCACAAAGTCTGGAGAAGTTTTCACTGTTGCAGTCCTGCTGAAGGAAGCAACATTTCTGAGCTAAGGCACAGCTCCAAGCTGATTATCAAACGTGAGGGTCAATATCACTGAATAATACAACATGCCCCCTAGCAGAAATTTCTTCTTTCCTCCCATCTAAACACACATTATCTAGACACTGATATAAAAAAACGTATCTTCCCAGGCCTGGTGATAAACAAAATACCATCTTGGATCTGGAAACTATTTTACAGTAGAATCACGCTCAAGTATTCTTAAAATATTGGCTGGAGATTAAAAGAAACAGACCAAAAAAAGTCACAAAGGAGCACAGGAACAGTACTCTTCTTTATCCTGAGAGTATAAAAAATAATGTAAAATGCAAAACAGCATCTATATGTGTACATATATAATACATATGACATCTATTACATAATGACATTTACATCAAATAGATGGGTATCTAGATAATTGACTATATAGATACATGTGTGTATAAAAATACATATAATTCTATATGCATGTAAACATATTAGTAATGTAGTAATTAACACAAATCTCTGTATTTAGACATATGTAGAGACATAAATGCACATTTAAATTATTATTCATATCTAGGTATTTCTACACTTGGACAGTTTAGACATATAATTACCTGTTATTATTTCTTACCAATACACCTATGTCAATATATAATAAACATACATTTAATTACTAATTGCAACTAAATTTCTCTGAGTAACTTCTGCTATACTTTGGTACAACTTTGTCCAAAGTTCTGTACAACTCTGGTGTCCAGTTTATGCCCCCATAAACCCTCTAAATGTGATTCCAGTTTTCAGCTGAGTGTGAGAGTGGTTCTCTATGGTAAATGAGAGTATCTACTGCCTTACATCCAAAAGGAGCAAAATATCCACACATACAGATTGAAATAAACCTGTGTGAAAACAGCCAAAAGAAAATGCCACTGGAATCACATTAAAGCATTTGTTTTTATGATGTGCAGGCAGTTCCAAGCCATTTGAAATCTAACTGCTGTATCCTTCTTGAGAATAAACTGCTGAGCCGGGCAAAGCTGGGCAGGGGATGATGTGAAGGGAACATCTGACAATTTTCATTCACCAGAAGGCAATTACCAGCTTGTTTTGTGTATGAACTGAGCATGCAGAACATCAGTACCAGTGAACTGTGCATCACCCTAGCAAAGGCAACACCCAGGAACTGAACTTCCACGGAGAAGAAACACAGGAGAGGAGCAGGGATGTTTGTCAGTAGCACTGGCAGAAGATTTAGCATTTATTCTCAGCACAGACCACCTAGCCTTGAGCACTATCCACAGCTTAGATTTCCTTCTACCATTCATCACTGGATGTCTCATTTTAGTGCATATTATGTTGCACTGAATTTACCAGTGCTGAATTACTCTGGTGATGGAGTTTTCCAGTGACCATTCCACGAACTCAGTCTTGCCTTCGTCTTGTCTTGGACAATATAAAGAATGTGGAGAAGTTCCCATCTTATCGATTCCTGGGGGTTTTGGGGAAGGGGAAGTGTTAATGTATTCAAGATGAAAAGTCAGACGTGACACAACCTTCAGCAGTGGCTGCTGCTCAGCTTTAACCAAGCTAAAAACCAGCCATCTATCTTCTTGTTTTGTTTCATGTCTCTTAGCTTTGAATCTATAAAAGCACTTTACATCTCATCTATACATCTTGTTAAACAGCCTTCTGTGGCAAACTCTGACAGGAGCTTTGGAAACTGCTAATAAAAGTGCCAGCTTGCTTACCTTCATCCTCTGTGTTCTGACTGCAGTAATGAGCTGCAAGGGAATTCCTGCTGGAAAATGCACAAGTCCACGCGGTTTAAATGGCAAATTTTTAACAAGATAAGGAATCAGTGAATTATTTCAGAGAAAGTTTTATTCAGAGTGAAATTTTAGTTTCAGTCAGTCCTGAAGTCCATTCCATTCAAATGTTTTTGATAGCTTCAACTGCAAAAAAAAAAGAAAAAAAAAAAAGAAAAAGGAAAAACAAAAAGGAGGAGGGGTAAGTATTTTTTTCCTCTGAACTATCAGGTAGAATTACAAAGATCCTTTCAGCTCTGGTCTGCACAGACTACAGCAAGATGTCCTCACCCACAACTGCACAAGAAACACATATCTAGTCAGGTCATTTCTCCAGCTCCTCCTTGCTGGATGCCTGGGTTGCAGCATCACCATTTCTCCCTTCTATTAAACAGGGGAAATAAAAGCATTATTCAGAACACAGGGGAAACACTCATCTTTTAGTCTCTGAATGGATCAGGCAGAATTCTGAGAAATCATGTGGTAGTTACTTCATTATGTGCATGATAAAGTCTTTGATACTTTTTCATGTATTGCATCTTCAAAATTCAGGATTGTTTTTCAAATATGTGATTCTGGACATAAACAAATATATTTCACCGTGATACTTAAGAACACTGTGTTCAAGTATGTATTTGTTAATTTCTAACATTTGCCAGACATCAGACACGTTGTGGTTTAACCCCAGCCAGCAGCCCGGCCCCTCACAGCTGCTCACTCACTCTCCACCAGTGGGATGGGGGAGAGAATCAGTAGGGTAAAACTTGTGGATTGGGATAAAGACAGGTTAACAGGGGCAGCAAAAGCCGCTTGCACAGCAAGGCAGAGCAAGGAATGGATTCCCTGCTTCCCATGGCTGGGCAGGTGTTCAGCCATTCCCAGGGTCCCAATGTACAAAACAGTGACTTGGGAGGACAAATGCCACCGCTCCACATGTCCCCCCTTCCTTCCCCCACCCACCTGATACACTAATCATGATGTCACATGGCCTGGAACATTCCTGGGGTCAGTTGGGGTCACCTGTCCTGACTGGGTCTCCTCAGCACGAGGAGCACCAAAGGCCTTGGCTCTGTTCAATGCCTGCCCAGCAATAACAAAAACATCTCTGTATCACCACCCCTGAGTTCAGCACAAATCCAAAACACAGCCCCACACCAGCCATGGAAAGGGAATGAACTTTACCCCAGCCCAAACCAGCACACACATTTAAATAAATTCAATTTGTAGTAAATATGAACTAGGAAGTAAATTTGCCTGCAAACTACAAATTGACAGGCTGTTTCACTTATGATTGCAAACACTGTGTGCAACTGAAAAAAAACCCTTTCTCAAATAGCCAGGTTTGAAGAAAATGTGAAAATACTATCCAGTTTCATAATCCTTACAAATGTTCAGTTTCCAATTTCCTCTTTTTGAGGGAAAGTACATTTCTTCATAACTGCCAGTAAAAAAAGTCAGTTTTATTCCAAATCTTGAAATAGAAAAAATAAAGAGGATAAATAAGATATTACTGTCGTGAAAGTACTTCACCTGAGTTATCACTTCAAGGAAGATGCTTTTTTAAAATATAGAAACACAAGTGTATTTGAGATAAAAACATAATACAAAAGAATGGATATCACTTTTTCATAATAAAACACACCAGTGAATCTTGACATCAGAGAAGCTGGCAGGGAGAAAGTGCAAATACAGTTAAATCTAGTGAAGAGGGCTATGTCACATTGAAATGCAAGAAAGATCAAAGTTGAGAAAGAGCTGCCTGTTTAGGAGAGTGGAAATGGGGTGGTGGGGAGTTATCAGGAGTTAAAAGGCAAGAACCTGCAGAGTGACTCCTAGAGGAACATGCACATCAAAGCTGAACTAATGAAGAGAGAAAATTAAAATCTTTTAGCAAGGTGAAATGCCTGGACTTCTATCTCGGCCGCTGCCAGCCGGGATATACCCAGTGGGGCTGCCATGGTCCAGATAGCTCAGTCGTGCTCAGACTGTCCAGAGTCCCCAAGCAGCTGCTAGCCACAGGCAACCTTAGCAAGCTGCAGTGATATCAGCTCTTAGTGATTATCAGCTCATTGAGTGATTTCAGCTCTTAGCTTGCTAGGTGCCGAAGCAGATGTAGGGAGAGGGATGAGAAGCCCTGTGTGAGGTTCCGAAGAATTCTTTACTGAGTCTTCCATGAAGGGTCCCAGTGAGAGCTCTCTTCTGCTGAGCTGGGCAGAAGCAGGGGTTTTTATACCTTACAGGGGTTTTGGGAATTGTCCAGTAGTAAGGGTCAGGGGAAAGTGACCTGTAGGCTTACAGAGAGATAAGAAGGGGTCCGAAGGCGGAAGAAAGGGGCTTCTAAGGCCGAGTCATCATGACTTGGCATTGCCTAACTCTGGCTTCAGAACGCCACGGAGCTATTGCAGGCCCTGTGCCTGCTACAGACTTCAGGTGGGCTGGGCTGAACTTGTGGAGTGGGGACCTGAAAGGACACTGAAAGGCAAAGGAGCTCAGGAAAGCTAGCAGACCTTTGAAGAACAGCCCACGCTGGTATGAAGGCAGACAAGCCATTCTGTCAGAACTTGGCTAAAAAGGACATGATTGCAGAACTCCAGCATAAAAATGCAGCAAACAGGGCTGGGAACAAGGACAGAGTGCAAAGGAGGAATTTAGTAAAGCTGCCTGGGTGTGTAGGGCTGGTGTCATTCAAGCCAGAACTCTGCCCAAGGACAGGAGAAGGGCCGCTAATCACACACACCCTCAAAAAAGGACACAGGGGTGATCTACAAATCAGTCAGCCTCGTCTTGACTCTTGGTAAAATCACATATAGAGTCCTCTCATAACACATTTCTGGGCATATGAAAAAGTAGAAGGGCACTGAGTATAGTCAGCATGGATTTATCACAGGTGGAGCATGCCTGACGCAGCTTACCTTTTCTGACAAAAACCTGGATTAGTCGGGCAGGGGAGCAATGGACTTAACTAGATTTGTCCAAGGCTGGTCAACACTTTAGGCCACAATCTGATTGTGTCCAAGTTCGAACAGTACAGCCTGGCAAGAAGTGGGCTACTATTGTATTTGCAGGGACCCTCGTGGCAGGGAGGAATGATGAATCTGACCCTATGCTCTCAGAAGGCTAATTTATTATTTATGATACTACATTATATTAAAGAATACTATACTAAACTATACTAAAGAATACAGAAAGGATACTTACAGAATGTTTAAAAGATAATAGTGAAAACTCGTGACTCTTTCCAGAGTCCCAACACAGCTTAGCACTGACTGGCCATTGAGTCAAAACAATTCACACTAGAATCCAATGAAACAATCACCTGTAGATAAACAATCTCTAACCACATTCCAAAGGAGCAAAACAGAAGAGAAGCAAATGAAATAATTATTGTTTTCCTTTTTCTCTAAGGTTTCTCAGATTCCCAGGGGAAAAATCCTAAGCAAAGGGATTTTTCAGAAAATGTAAATGTGACAGGCTGCTGTGGTTTTATTGCAGGACAAGTCATTTAACATCTCTCAGTGACCTGCAGGACACACTGGAGAGCACATTCATCAGCTTTGAAGGTAACAGCAAATTTGAAAGACACTTGAGGACGCTCATTCACATGGGCAGAACAGGGCAGGGGAAATTGGGCCAACAGGTTCTCCATAAAATTCAGGGAAGAGCAATGGGCAACTTTGACCTGGGAATGCAGACCCAGCAAAGACAGCAACAGCCAATCATGCAAATGGCTTTTGAATGGCATAATCTGGAGTTAAATTATGTTTTTTAATCCTGAAAATAGACAGGCAATGGAGCAAGTTGCTCAGAGATGCTGTCTTACCTCCTTGTTTGGAGATTTTCAAGAATCAGTTGGAAAAAGCCCTCATCATCTTGGTGTGATCTCAGTTCTGACATTTCTTTGTACATGAGGTCATACTTGACACCTCCTGAGATCCCTTCCAGCCTGAATTATCCCTGTGACATTAATACAAAATACTCTTCCTATGCATATGAGGGGAATGCAAAGGATACATGAGAATGAACATCACTGGCAGTGCCAAAACAGAGTTAGCATATGAGCATCGGTGTTCCTCGTATTTCATTTGTTCTGCAGAGATCAGTTAAGAATAAAATTAACTGCAAACATTTACACCTATTTCCTATCTTCTAGCAGAGGGGGTCAGTTCTGATGAGCTGAACAAGAAAATAGACACCTGAAATCCATAAAAAAAAAGGAGTGGCTCTCTAAAAAATGGACATATAATTTATTTTAAAAGTTAATAGGAATGATCCAAAGCAAATGCAAAATGCATTACATGTACAGGAAAGCTGGGTTCTAGGATAGGCTGGGATGTTATGAGAGAAATTTCTACTACACCAATGGAAATGCATCTACACCAGAACAGTAACTGAGGCAATGTAGATGATACTGAATTACAAATTACACTCTTTTTCAAATGAAATCCCAGTAATTTGCTATTTTAAGCAAAATATTTTAAAATGTTTCAATATGACTCTGCAATTTTTTTTTACATTCTTTTCATTGCAATATCTCTACAGTGAATTGAAAGTTTTACCATTCTTATGAAATGGAACAGATTATTTTGCTGAAATCATGACAGGTAATTGAACACTGATTTTTTTTTTTTTCTTTACAAATTCTTTCAGCACAAGCAAGAATTGGAGAGACTGAAAATTTTACTCTAGTGTGACGCCCATCTTGAAACATTTTATGCATTTTTAAGGGGTCAGGACTTATTTCCTAAGAACTGACTGGAACGTTCCACATCAAAGAACAGAGGTGAACAGCAATATCATGGAGTAATAAATACAAAAGTAGTGGCAGGAGTATGTAAATTTATAATTACTCAGGCTTTCTTTCAGCTAATTACTCCATTAGACTGGTATGAAAAAATACCTGCTACTGATGAAAACATGTTCCAGCTGGAACAATAAAATACTGCCTACAGAGCAAGCTGGAATACAGCAGTCAGGATCATAAACACTCTGAATTGTCCTAGCCTTAATGCACCATCTCAGAACCCACTATATTCATTTAAAAACACAAGTTTTGTGATATTGGTTCTTTATTTATTTTATTCCATAAAATGTGCTATAGTTCCAATGCAACTTTTCATGAGAAGGTCTGGCAATTTAGGTATGTGACCTCATCTCAAAAATTACTATGCCTTCTTCTTAAAATATCTTATTTTAATTGGATTTGGTGCCTTTAGCGATCTAGCTAGCCTAAACACATGGATCTGAACTTTACAGTGCTGCATACAAATTAAGTCTGAGCTCTGAGTCAAAGCTCCTTTGACAGTTTGTCAAAAATATTTCAACTTTACAGGACCTTGTGATTCAAAAATGAAAACAATTACTTCAAAAGAGTTATTTTAAGTGTTACTTGAATTTTTCAAGTACATCCAATAGCTGAGAAGTGTTAAAAAAATGTATCATGTTTCACAATTGAACACCTTGATATTTTCAAGACTTCAAGTCAGTTTTCAAAACATTTTCAAAGCTCTGGCTGGTTTATACAGTGATATTTTTTTGAAAAGTATCACAGGCACAGAACACCTTGGGTATAACTTATGTGAGATCACCATGAATGCCATGGTATCACAATAAATAGCAAACAAAAGAGAGGAATCAAGAAAATAAGAATGGGGTTGTTCTAAAGCTAAAGGATGTGGTTTCTCACTAATTCTTCTGCACATGTTCTCAAACACTCCTGATGACCAATATTTAAATGGTTTAAATACAAAGTCAATTACATTAGTGTTTTGTATTAGAAATGCAGAAATGCTTGTGTTTATGGCCACACTAAAGCATTTTTATAAGTGTTCTCAGAGGTATTTATTTAAAGAAACTTTTCTTCCTTTCAATAATATTTCAAGTGATAGTCTCAAACCTATTTTGATTAGGCATGTGTTTTCCATAGTCATTGCAAATAACAGAGACACCACTTTTGAAATGTTTTCCTGTATATCCACAAAGGCAGACACCTCTGTGTTGGACTCACAAAATCATGCTGTTCAAAATGACAACTCATGAAAATACTTTCTTTCATTTATAATTTCCTGCCCTTCTCCTCAACCCCCTTTCTTACACTCCACCTTACCCTTCCCTCTCTGCACACACCAGCTGAATTGGCAACTGTGGAGCCAAAACTGACTCTTGAACCTGGTGGGAGATTCGCTCCTGCCCCTGGTAGAAACATTTCAAAGGAAATGTGCTTTAGCTTGAGAAATTTATGGGGTTTTTTTAACCTGTCCTGAATACAGAAAAGGGTACTGTCTTTTGCTGGCTTACTTTCATCTTCCCAGAATAATAGCTCTGCTGAATATTCTTCCTCTTTCCATCCTCATGGTGTACCTGAGATACCAAAGGCAGGAAAGAAAATGGAACATAATGGCTTTGAGGCAAAGCAGCTTTACATCCTGCTTCTTCAACACTGTCACATTTGAGAAGTTAACTTTGTAGAGCTTCTGCTGTATATCACACATGAAACAATAATTGCTCTATGAATTAAACCATAATGAGAATCCATCTCTTCTGGGATGAGATTGCCTGTCTGGCAATATCACTGTGGTGTTCAGTGCAAGGGAATCATAAATGGGACTGAAAACTGCATCTGTTCTCACAGGGTGGTCTTTTTGATTTCCAAGAGACTGCTTTGTGCAAAATGCATTACACAGTGCATGCAAAAATTAAAGTACTTAGGCATTCATCAATGTGAGAATATTGGGGGTTTTACGTCCAAACCAACCACAGCACGTGTCACGTATCCTGAGGAGCACAGCTTGTAGATTTACTAGTTCTGAAGCTCTTTTTAATTCTTTGGATTTCCTCCCAGTGGCAGCTCAAAACTGTCCTTTCCACCAATTACATCATCACCAAGGAAGGTGGGGAGAGGTAGAAAAGGACACTTTCACTCCTGAATCTCCCCTATACCCTCATATTCACTATTTATCTTTGTTTCAGTAACAAGGGAATCTGTAGCTGTGAGAAACATTCAGTAAAGCTGACAGCTTCCCCTTTTAGCTATCAAGGTGTGAGATGCTGGGTGACTCCTTCCCTGTGGTAATGGAAGTAAGGGTCCTTTGGATATCTTACTGCTAGACATGGCCCAGAATTACTTCAATCTATTATTGTGTTTATTAACATTTCACCTGCAAATTTTCTCATTCCTGTTCCCCTTGCAATCAGTCCCTGCAGGTACAGTATTCAAAGTGTACCCCTGCTGGGGATACATCCTGCAAACATTGATGGAGAACCATCTTTATTCTACTCTCTTTATTTCACCATTGGATAACTACTCCGATTACCCAGTGTCTTCATTCAAACACCACAAAAATTTAAAGTATCCACAGTGAGAAGCCAGGCTAGGAAAATGCTGCTGCTAAAAATGCCATGGGAAACAAGCACACAAGCATCTCACAGGTTCACTTGCAAAAAGATGTTATACTGATATTAAGGTTATTTCAGTTATAAGGGGAATTCCAGACTCTTGGACTTAATCCTAATTATTTCAGGGAGAGAAAGAGAATTCCCTTTCAAGCAACTGCCACGAAGCTAATCAGAGGGCAGGAACACATTTCTTTTATGAAGACACTGATAAAGTAGATAAAGTAAGGGGTGTTCAGCCTGTAGAAGACAATGCACTGGGGAGACCTTAGAGCTCCTTCCAGGACCTAAAGGAGGTCCAAGTGAGCTGGATATGAACTTCTGAAAAAGGCCTGGAGTGTCAGGACAAGAGACAACTTTTTTTTTACTGAAAGAAGGCAGCGTTTAGACCAATATTAGGAAGAAATTCTTCCATCTGAGGGTGGTCAGGCCCTGGCACAGGGTGCCAAGAGAAGCTGTGACTGCCCCATCCCTGGAAGTGTTCAAGGCCAGGCTGGACAGGGCTTGGAGAAACCTTGAACAGTGGAGGGTGTACCTGCCCATGGCAGGGGGTTTTAACAAAATGGGTCTTCAAGTTCCCTTCTAATCCAAACCATCCTATGATTCAAGATCTGCCAAAAAAATCATAAGCATCACTAGATGGAGTTCCTCTATTTTGGATCTAGACACTTTGGACACCTCCATGCTCACCCATTAGTGAGTGACCTTAACTGGGCCCATTCATAATTTACAGTTGGGCTGCAGGTGCAGATTTTTTAAAAAACCTTTTATCACAGTAACTCCCTCACTGGCATAATTATTTACTGACATAGAAGGTCTCTGTGCTAAAACAGCACAATCTATTCCAGAAGACAAGGCCACAGGAAGCCATCCAGCCTCAGAGCACAGAAGCTTCCATGTCCAGAGCAGGCGGTGTTGTTCTCACAGCCCCACCAGGGCTCAGCTGCAATACTACTTGTGACAGACTTCAGACCAGACCTGGAAAGCACCTCCAAATTCTGGCTCCCTCTTTCAAATTTTCTAGCAGTTTATCATCCAGACTCCAAAGCAGGCTGACTAACCACACATAAAAGGGTGTTCTTTCTCTTGTATCTCATAGTGACCTCTTCTATTGTGTCCAACTTTCTACAAGTGGACAAGACCCTGTACTGATAAACAAACAAACAAAGAAACAAAACACTGGGTATCAACAGGAAATGTAAGAAAATGCAGCATAAGCAGCCTTACGGTTTTTCTAGAACAAGGTTATTCTCAAAATCTTCCAACATATGGCATTCCGACATTATTCACAATGAACAGAGTAGTGCGTACATGCACCACTGCATTTTGGCAGAGCCAATTAGACCAACTTCAATATTTGTATCTAACTTGTCAAATTGGCTGTATAACTAGTAATAGTTAATAGGAGCTCTTCATTAGCCCAGGCAATCAAGCAGTGATTCATCAGAAGCCAAACTTGCAATAAGCTCCATTAGCACCCTGTACCTCAAGGTTAGAGAATGCGCAGTGCCTGTGGCGTAAAGAAGCAGAAGGATGTTAAAGTAAAAATGGAAAAGTGTTTCTCCTTTGCACTTAGAACAGACTGTTAAAAAAAGGGAGTGAAAACATTTTCATCACTCTGCAAGAGTTCTTGACATTTTCACTGGCTTCAATCAAGTCTAAGTTTCAAACCTTAAAAAAGGCTTGAAAAGCAAAAATCTCATTCAAATCAAAGGGAGTCAATCAAATTCTTTGTTTCAATAATTCTGAAGAGTTGTTACATTTCATCTATAGTACATACTATAGATCATGCTTAGTGTCCACATAAGCAAATTCTCAAAGCTCTTCTTTAAATTGAAATGTTTGCTTTTACACTTTTTTTTCTGGTACTGGTAGTCTCATTGAAAGGGACCTTTATGCTCAACCAGTTTGTGTTTTAATGACTCAAGTATTTTCCTCTGAAAAAGTAATTTAAAAGCTATTCAGCCAGCTGTGCTTCTATTGATGTGACTGAAGGGTACCTTTTTGCAAGGCTGATCTTCTGAAACAGTCATCCCATAATCAAAGGATATTGAAGGAGACGTCATATATCAAGTAAAATGGGAGGAAATTGAAGTACCTTCTTCGTGGCACAGACCTTACAATTACTTTGCCGTATCTCGATTTCACTAGAAATAGAGTATAAAATCATAGTACTATCAGGTACGCAAAAAAAAAATACTGATTTACAGAGGTACATGTTTGCTCCGGTCATTGCATGTCTTTGCATTGTTAGCAGTTGCTAGGGCACAGCTTCATTTACTGAATTGTGGACATAGCACATCCAGTGAGTGCAACAAAGGTTCTGAAATCAAATGCCATTCACAACAAAATTATATCTTTGAAGAGCTGATTGTGTTTGAAAAATGTGCACTGTGCTTGAAAATAGCAATACAATGAACACAATGAAGATTATCACGTTACTGATGAGACTATTTTGCTGTAAAGGGCAGAGTCAGGCAACTTAGAGCCATTCCATTTCAAGAGAAACATGCTGGAATGATCCCACGTCACCCACACTAAAAAGTTACATTTCCCTCTTTGCTCTCTCTGACTCATTTCTTAAGGATTTCTATTAGTCTCCTTTCAATTTCCTTTTCATTTTCTTCAGGACTCAAAAAGGAAGACAATACAGTGTAAATTAGTCCAGTTTTGTCCTCATATAATTTCTTCTTCTGAAAAATAAGCATCTTCACAACCTGAAATTGCCTTCATAGCAGAGTGAAGAAAAAAACAAACCCAAAAAAACTCAAAAAAATCCCCTCCCAAAACCCCCACTATTGTTATGTAGCAAAGGACACAGGCTCTTGAGGACCAGCAAGGAAGGTGAGGAGGGAGGGATCACCTTCCATGTCAATGACCAGCTGGAGTGAAGGGAGCTCTCCTGGGGATGGATGAGGAGCTGTCTGAGAAATGATGGATCAGGATTTAAGGGAGGTGACCAGGATTAAAGGTGACTTTATTGCATTCTGCTCCAGGCCATCCCACGAGCAAGACTGAAGGGATGATTCCCTCCACATGCAGACAGGAGCAGCTTCTCATTCCCAAGCCCTGGTTGTCACAGTGGGTTTCAGCCACCCTGAAATCTGCTGGAGGAGCAACACAGCAGGAATAAGCAAGCCAGAAGGTTCCTGGAATGCACTGATAATGCCTTCCTTCTCCAAAGAGTAAAGGAGACAGAAGGGGAGTAGCAGTGCTGGATCTTGTTCTCCCCAGCAAGGAGTGGTTGGTGGAGAATGAGAAGCTCAAGGGCAGCCTGGGCTGAAGGCACCATGAAATGCTGCAGTTTGAGATCCTCAGGGCACAGAGAAGAGGGCATGGAAAGCTGAGTACCCTGCACTTAGAAGAGCAGACTTTGGCCTCTTCAGGGACCTGCTGGGTAGAGCCCCACCAGATAAAACCCTGGAGGAAAGAGCAGCCCAGTAAAACAGATTGATATTCCAGGATCACCTCCTCTGAGCTCAGAAGCAATGCATCTCAACAAAAAGGAATGCAGGCATGAACACCAGGAGACCTGTGTGGATGAGTAAGAGGCTCCTGGACAAACTCAAGACACAAAAAGGAAGCCTACAGGGAGTGGAAGCAGAGACAGAATGTCTTGGAGGAATACAAAGAGACTGTCCAAGCAGACAGGAATTGGGTTAGAAAACCTAAAACTCTGAAAGAATTAAAGCTGACCAGGGACGTTGAGAGCAACAAGAAAATCTTCTATAGATGTACTGATGATAACAGGATGGCTAGGAAAAATGTGAGCCTTCTCTGGAAGGAAATAGGAGAGCTGGCTACTAGGGACATGGAGAAGGCTGAGGTACTCCATGCCTTTTTTGTCTCAAGTGTTCACCAGTGAGGTCTCCAGCCACACCACCCAAGTCACAGGAGGCATAGGCAGGGGACTGGGGGAATGAGCTGCCCACTGCAGGAAAAGATCAGATTCCAGAACATCTATGGAACCTGAGGGTGCACAAACCAGTGGGGCCTGATGAGATCCTGAGGGTACCGGCAGAGGAAGTGGCTGAGCCACTCTCCATCACATTTCAAAAGCTGTGGTAGCCCAGTGGACTTCTCACTGACTGGAAAATGGAAAACATAACCCCCACTTGTAATAAGAGGGATAGGGAAGACCAGTCGTTCTCCCCTGTGTGCCCAGCAAGATCCTGGGAACTGTGCCAAGACACAGGGACAGCCAACACGGCTTCACTGAGGGCAAACCATGCCTGACAAATGTGGTGGCTTCTACAGTGGGTTACAGCAGCGGTGGATGAGGGGAGAGCTGCTGACATCATCTACCTGGAATGGTACAAAGCATTTGACATCCTTGACTCAGGGTGGTGAGGCCCTGGCACACGTTGTCCAGAGAAGCTGTGGCTGCCCCTGGATCCCTGGAAGGTGGTCCAAGGCCAGGCTGGATGGGGCTTGGAGAAACCTGGGATAGTGGAAGGTGTCCTGAACCAGAGTAGGGAGTTTGTAACTAGGTGACCTTTTAAATTCCCTTCCAACCCAAACCATTCTGCTACTTTATGAAATCTTTAAAACTCGATCCTTCTACTGAGATCCAAAAGGTGACAGAAAATAAATTAATACAACAGTTAGTTTTTTTCCTAACATTTGTTATAAATGAAAGTTCTGTTCTAGGAAAACAGCCTACTCAAAGCAAGCATTCCTAACAGCTTTATGTGTCTTCAATTAATATATAATTGTTATATTTTTCCCTTAATCCAAGTGTAAACCATTAAATTATTAGAATATTAGTCACCCAATTGAAACAAAAGAGTTGCATGACTACTTGTGTTCTGTCAGTTTTCTGTTTATTGTTTATATATATCTTTCAAATAAACTGACATAAAACAATAATAACCCATAAGCATCTAAAAAAGAGATTTTTTTCTTTTCTTTTTCCTATGGCTTCTGAAATTTCACATTTACTTTAACTCTGATCAGTTTCTCTCTGGTGTTCCTGACTCTCTCCCTGGAAAAAGAACAGCAGTTACACAATTCTGCATACAGCAAAGATATTAAATGGGCAATTAATACAGACATATCAAAGGTTAATTGTACAGGAAGACTAGGTAAATGTGTTCCAGCTCTGCAAATCTTTGAATTAATAAAATGCCCAACCTATGTTTAATCAAAAAAAAAAAAGACCAAATGATCAGAGAATCCCTGGAAGACTGCTAATTAATGATCCCTCCCTGTACTTAAATCACTATTAATTTAATTCTCAGAAGTATTCCTAGTTTAAACATATATTTGACTAAGCAATAATAGCAGATAACAGTAAGACTTCTGGATTCACTCATCAATCTTGTATACAGCCCCTGATTAAAGCAGTTTATGAAACCCATGGAATGATACAGAAAATCATGGAAGAAAGCATGTCTGATTAGACAGATCCAGACCACAGATATTTTGCACTGAATAGTTACAATTAAGTTTTTGTAGACCATGTAATTCTAGAGGATCTGAAACTCTAAGTTTATTCACTGGAAAGGTATCCAGAAATTAGGACATTGAAGTAATTTGGATAATCTTCTTGGTCCAATTTGACTGCCAATTCAGGAAAACACAATTTTCTTCTGCAATCTTTAATCTTTAATAATCAAGACTCACTGAAATAAATTTCTTTTCTAAATGTAAGGGGCAGGTTTGGACACCACAGACACTTACAGAGCTCTCACAAATGTTACTCCTATTTCCAGACTTAAGCAAGACTAAAAGCATGAGAAGCCACAATCCATACCATCCCTAAGGATCAAAACCACTTGTCTTTCGTACAGGAGTTTTGGATTTCCCTTAAAAAAAAAAAAACAACTCCTTCAACTCATAAATCTTAGAGAAGCTTTAAAATAAATACAGAAAATCTCTTCTCATAAAAGTAATATTTTTGCTACTAAGGCGTGTCCTTTTGCCACAGCCTCAGTCCTAGTAAATGTCTTCTTGAGGACGCCTGCAAAAAAGACACCTGAGCAATTAGCAATGCTAAATCTGAGGGGTGACTTGCGGTTTTTTTCCTCAATGCTATTAGCAAAGAGATGGAAGAAGAAAATTACTGAGTTTAATGCAAAACAGAATGTTGCTCCACGGAGAAGCTTCTGAAAGGTGCCAAAACAGTCTCTGTGAGCAAATCTACATACCCACAGAGACACTGATGATTTACAAGAAGAGGACAAGAAGCAGCATTTAAGTAGCCAGACTCATTTCTACTCGGAAGTCAGTAGTAGCATTCTCAGAGATATCAGTGAGGACAAGATCAGGCCAGCAGCAAATTCTTTCCAAAATTGTGTCCTACAAAATCCCTACTGATGGTGTGACTATGCCACATGTAAACAGTACCCAGGGAACTGCTTGGAAAAGACCTAGTTAAGTTACAGAGGCATGACAAAAGAAACAAAATAGGAGAACAGAGAAACAAAGGGCTCCACACCTTCCAAGCACTACCTCGGGAATTGCTTCCATGTGCATGTTAAGAGTAAGGTGTGGAAATTGGCTCATACAAATGAAGAGCAGACGTTGAGTGTGGTGGGGAGAGGTTCTGTTGGGGTTAGCAGTTCTTTTGACACGTAGTTTTGTCAATGTTTTGTTATGAATTTGGTTCGGGTGGTTTTGGGGAGTTGTTTGTTGCAAGGGGGGTGGGGGCCCAGGACTTGGTGGAGTTAATGGACAGGACGAGGCAAGGCGTGATTGGACGAAAACAACAACCAATCATTCGACGCCCTGAAGAAATGATTGGCCCAGAATGAACGTTGATAAGGGCCAATCAGAGCACCGAGATTCCACCAATCAGTGCGCGGATCCAAATTCCACCAATCCTGGACCCAAGGGGTGTTATAAAAAGGGGTGTTCTCAGTTGGGCGGGGTTCTTTGTGTTCGGTGGGGTTAGTTTCCAACGGAGAGAAGCCAGCGTGTTGTTAACACATTGTTATAACTATTTTGACCTGTTGTGAGGGAATTCGCGTTTATCTTGAATCCTCATTCTTTTTAGTTTATTTCTGAATAAGAGCTTTTTTCATTACTTTTTTTGAAATTTGGCTTCATT